>OZ038378.1:124313232-124490348 GCA_964036045.1 Eutreptiella sp. 'Long Island Sound 2002' | reverse complement strand
TTTTGAAACTTGTTTTTTTGATATTGTGACCACACAATATGACCATCCAAGGTATGTAAAGCATGTTGTAGGCCGTATTTACATGATTTTCACCCTATTTGGGTATTAGGTCTTGGGGGGGGGGGGGGGGCTCCCAAGGGATTGGTACACAACCTGCTTATGCAGTTTTTCACCCTAGGCAGCTCAAAAAACGAAGTTTTTGAAATTTTTTTCTTTGATATTGTGACCACACAATATGACCATCCAAGGTATGTAAAGCATGTTTTAGGCTGTATTTACATGATTTTCACCCTATTTGGGTATTAGGTCCGCGGGGGGGGGGGGGGGGGCTCCCAAGGGATTGGTACACAACTTGCTTATGCAGTTTTCACCCTACGCAGCTCGAAAATCGACGTTTTCGGAACTTATTCCTATGATATTGTGATCACCTAAAATGACCATCCAAAGTATGTAAAGCATGTTTTAGGCTGTATTTACATGATTTTCACCCTATTTGGGTATTAGGTCCCTGGGGGGGGGGGGGGGGGCTCCCAAGGTATTGGTACACAACTTGCTTATGCTGTTTTTCACCCTAGGCAGCTCAAAAATCGAAGTTTTTGAAACTTATTTTTTTGATATTGTGACCACACAATATGACCATCCAAGGTATGTAAAGCATGTTTTAGGCTGTATTTATATGATTTTCACCGTATTTGGGTATAAGGTCCGCGGCGGGGGGGGGGGGGGCTCCCAAGGGATTGGTACACAACCTGCTTATGCTGTTTTTCACCCTAGGCAGCTCAAAAATCGAAGATTTTGAAACTTGTTTTTGTGATATTGTGGCCACACAATATGACCATCCAAGGTATGTAAAGCATGTTGTAGGCCGTATTTACATGATTTCCACCCTATTTGGGTATTAGGTCCGTGGGGGGGGGGGGCTCCCAAGGGATTGGTACACAACTTGCTCATGCAGTTTTTCACCCTACGCAGCTCGAAAATGGAAGTTTTCGGAACTTATTCCTATGATATTGTGATCACCTAAAATGACCATCCAAAGTATGTAAAGCATGTTTTAGGCCGTATTTACAAGATTTTCACCCTATTTGGTATTAGGTCCCGGGGGGGGGGGGGCTCCCAAGGGATTGATATGCAACCTGCTTATGCAGTTTTTCACCCTGGGCGGCTCAAAAATCAAAGATTTTGAAACTTATTTTTTTGATATTATGACCACACAATATGACCATCCAAGGTATGTAAAGCATGTTTTAGGCTGTATTTACATGATTTTCACCCTATTTGGGTATTAGGTCCGCCGGGGGGGGGGGCTCCCAAGGGATTGGTACACAACCTGCTAATGCTGTTTTTCACCCCAGGCAGCTCAAAAATCGAAGATTTTGAAGCTTATTTTTGTGATATTGTGGCCACACAATATGACCATCCAAGGTATGTAAAGCATGTTGTAGGCCGTATTTACATGATTTTCACCCTATTTGGGTATTAGGTCCGGGGGGCGGGGGGGGCTCCCAAGGGATTGGTACACAACTTGCTTATGCAGTTTTTCACCCTAGGCAGCTCGAAAATCGAAGATTTTGAATTTTTTTTCTTTGATATTGTGACCACACAATATGACCATCCAAGGTATGTAAAGCATGTTTTAGGCCGTATTTACATGATTTTCATCCTATTGGGGTATTAGGTCCGGGGGGGGGGGGGGTCCCAAGGGATTGGTACACAACTTGCTTATGCTGTTTTTCACCCTAGGCAGCTCAAAAAACGAAGTTTTTGAAACTTTTTTTTGATATTGTGACCACACAATATGACCATCCAAGGTATGTAAAGCATGTTTTAGGCTGTATTTACATGATTTTCACCCTATTTGGGTATTAGGTCCGCGGGGGGGGGGGGCTCCCAAGGGATTGGTACACAACTTGCTTATGCAGTTTTTCACCCTAGGCAGCTTGAAAATCGACGTTTTTCGGAACTTATTCCTATGATATTGTGATCACCTAAAATGACCATCCAAAGTATGTAAAGCATGTTTTAGGCCGTATTTACATGATTTTCACCCTATTGGGGTATTAGGTCCGGGGGGCGGGGGGGGCTCCCAAGGGATTGGTACACAACTTGCTTATGCTGTTTTTCACCGTAGGCAGCTCAAAAATCGAAGTTTCTGAAACTTATTTTTTTGATATTGTGACCACACAATATGACCATCCAAGGTATGTAAAGCATGTTGTAGGCCGTATTTACATGATTTTCACCCTATTTGGGTATTAGGTCCGTGGGGGGGGGGGGGGCTCCCAAGGGATTGGTACACAACTTGCTCATGCAGTTTTTCACCCTACGAAGCTCGAAAATCGAAGTTTTCGGAACTTATTCCTATGATATTGTGATCACCTAAAATGACCATCCAAAGTATGTAAAGCATGTTTTAGGCCGTATTTACATGATTTTCACCCTGTTTGGTATTAGGTCCCGGGGGGGGGGGGGGCTCCCAAGGGATTGATATGCAACCTGCTTATGCGGTTTTTCACCCTGGGCAGCTCAAAAATCAAAGATTTTGAAACTTATTTTTTTGATATTGTGACCACACAATATGACCATCCAAGGTATGTAAAGCATGTTTTAGGCTGTATTTATATGATTTTCACCCTATTTGGGTATTAGGTCCGCCGGGGGGGGGGGGGCTCCCAAGGGATTGGTACACAACCTGCTTATGCTGTTTTTCACCCCAGGCAGCTCAAAAATCGAAGATTTTGAAGCTTGTTTTTGTGATATTGTGGCCACACAATATGACCATCCAAGCTATGTAAAGCATGTTGTAGGCCGTATTTACATGATTTTCACCCAATTTGGGTATTAGGTCCGGGGGGCGGGGGGGGCTCCCAAGGGATTGGTACACAACTTGCTTATGCAGTTTTTCACCCTAGGCAGCTCAAAAATCGAAGTTTTTGAAACTTGTTTTTTTGATATTGTGACCACACAATATGACCATCCAAGGTATGTAAAGCATGTTTTAGGTTGTATTTACATGATTTTCACCCTATTACCCTATTAGGGCTCGTGGGGGGGGGGGGGGGCTCCCAAGGGATTGGTACACAACTTGCTTGTGCAGTTTTTCACCCTAGGCAGCTCGAAAATCGAAGATTATGAAATTTGTTTTTGTGATATTGTGGCCACACAATATGACCATCCAAGGTATGTAAAGCATGTTGTAGGCCGTATTTACATGATTTTCACCCTATTTGGGTATTAGGTCTTGGGGGGGGGGGGGTCCAGGGGATTGGTACACGACCTGCTTATGCAGTTTTTCACCCCAGGCAGCTCAAAAATCGAAGTTTTTGAAACTTATTCTTTTGATATTGTGACCACACAATATGACCATCCAAGGTATGTAAAGCATGTTTTAGGCTGTATTTACATGATTTTCACCCTATTTGGGTATTAGGTCCGTGGGGGGGGGGGGGGGGGGGCTCCCAAGGGATTGGTACACAACAGGCTTATGCAGTTTTTCACCCTAGGCAGCTCGAAAATCGAAGATTTTGAAACTTGTTTTTGTGATATTGTGGCCACACAATATGACCATCCAAGATATGTAAAGCATGTTGTAGGCCGTATTTACATGATTTTCACCCTATTCGGGCATTAGGTCCGGGGGGGGGGGGGTCCCAAGGGATTGGTACACAACTTGCTTATGCTGTTTTTCACCCTAGGCAGCTCAAAAATCGAAGTTTTTGAAACGTATTTTTTTGATATTGTGACCACACAATATGACCATCCAAGGTATGTAAAGCATGTTTTAGGCTGTATTTATATGATTTTCACCCTATTTGGGTATTAGGTCCGTGGGGGGGGGCGGGGCTCCCAAGGGATTGGTACACAACCTGCTTGTGCGGTTTTTCACCCTAGGTAGCTCGAAAATCGAAGTTTTCGGAACTTATTCCTATGATATTGTGATCACCTAAAATGACCATCCAAAGTATGTAAAGCATGTTTTAGGCCGTATTTACATGATTTTCACCCTATTTGGGTATTAGATCCCCCGGGGGGGGGGGGTCCCAAGGGATTGGTACACAACTTGCTTACGCTGTTTTTCACCCTAGGCAGCTCAAAAATCGAAGATTTTGAAACTTGTTTTTGTGATATTGTGGCCACACAATATGACCATCCAAGGTATGTAAAGCATGTTGTAGGCCGTATTTATATGATTTTCACCCTATTTGGGTATTAGGTCCGTGGGGGGGGGGGGGGGGCTCCCAAGGGATTGGTACACAACTTGCTTATGCAGTTTTTCACCCTACGCAGCTCGAAAATCGAAGTTTTTGGAACTTATTCCTATGATATTGTGATCACCTAAAATGACCATCCAAAGTATGTAAAGCATGTTTTAGGCTGTCTTTACATGATTTTCACCCTATTTGGTATTAGGTCGCTGGGGGGGGGGGGGGCTCCCAAGGGATTGAAATGCAACCTGCTTATGCAGTTTTCCACCCCAGGCAGCTCAAAAATCGAAATTTTTGAAACTTATTTTTTTGATATTGTGACCACACAATATGACCATCCAAGGTATGTAAAGCATGTTTTAGGCTGTATTCACATGATTTCCACCCTATTTGGATATTAGGTCTTGGGGGGAGGGGGTCTCCCAAGGGATTGGTACACAACCTGATTATGCAGTTTTTCACCCCAGGCAGCTCAAAAATCGAAATTTTTGAAACTTATTTTTTTGATATTGTGACCACACAATATGACCATCCAAGGTATGTAAAGCATGTTTTAGGCTGTATTTACATGATTTTCACCCTATTTGGGTATTAGGTCCGTTGGGGGGGGGGGGGCTCCCAAGGGATCGGTACACAACTTGCTTATGCAGTTTTTCACCCTAGGCAGCTCAACAATCGAAGTTTTCGGAACTTATTCCTATGATATTGTGATCACCTAAAATGACCATCCAAAGTATGTAAAGCATGTTTTAGGCCGTATTTACATGGGGGGGGGGGTCTCCCAAGGGATTGGTACACAACCTGCTTATGCAGTTTTTCATCCCAGGCAGCTCAAAAATCGAAATTTTTGAAACTTATTTTTTTGATATTGTGACCACACAATATGACCATCCAAGGTATGTAAAGCATGTTTTAGGCCGTTGTAGGCCGTATTTACATGATTTTCCCCCTATTTGGGTATTAGGTCCGTGGGGGGGGGGGGGGGGGCTCCCAAGGGATTGATATGCAACCTGCTTATGCAGTTTTTCTCCCTGGGCAGCTCAAAAATCCAAGATTCTGAAAGTTATTTTTTTGATATGGTGACCACACAATATGACCATCCAAGGTATGTGAAGCATGTTTTAGGCTGTATTTACATGATTTTCACCATATTTGGGTATTAGGTCCGCGGGGGGGGGGGGGGCTCCCAAGGGATTGGTGCACACCCTGCTTATGCTGTTTTTCACCCCAGGCAGCTCAAAAGTCGAAGATTTTGAAGCTTATTTTTGTGATATTGTGGCCACATCATATGACCATCCAAGCTATGTAAAGCATGTTGTAGGCCGTATTTACATGATTTTCACCCTATTTGGGTATTAGGTCAGGGGGGCGGGGGGGCTCCCAAGGGATTGGTACACAACTTGCTTATGCTGTTTTTCACCCTGTGCCGCTCAAAAATCGAAGTTTTTGAAACTTGTTTTTTTGATGTTGTGACCACACAACATGACCATCCAAGGTATGTAAAGCATGTTGTGGGCCGTATTTACATGATTTTCACCCTATTTGGGTATTAGGTTTGGGGGGGGGGGGGGGGTCCAGGGGATTGGTACACAACCTGCTTATGCAGTTTTTCACCCCAGGCAGCTCAAAAATCCAAGTTTCCGAAACTTACGTTTCTGATATGGTGATCACCTAAAATGACCATCCAAGCTATGTAAAGCATATTTTAGCTTTTATTTATATAGTTTTTACCCTATTTAGGGTGTGTGTTGCTCGGGGTAGATTCTCAGTGAGGTGGACTTGCCGAAGGCAATAGAATCACCACACAGAGGTTGTTAGATCAGCCAGGCAGGCGTATATAGGGGGAAACGCCACATACCCCCCGATTTTGGCCTTTTTGGGCCTATTCGCGTACCCTACCCCAAGGGGTTGAACCGTGAGTTTAACCCCTTGTAAAATCACTATTTTGTCCAATAAACGCATCCCCCAATGAGTTTTTGGTCCGGACCCCCCAGAACCCCCCCCTTCAAACCCACTTTTTTCAGGTTTTGAGGGAGAGGGGGGGGGGTCAGAAAATGACCCCCACTTTTTTTGGGTCGAAAATCACGAATCTTTTGGTTTTTTTCGATTTTGACCCGAAAAAGTATTTCCAGGTCCCGACACCATAGGGTTTGTATGGGGTGGAGTGGGACGAGCGCTTATGCAGTTTATGCACTTTTCAGCCATTTTTGGTATGTTCGGGGTTTTGGCGACCTCGGTGACCCCGTGGTATCCACTTTCAGGGGTGCGAGTGGGGATGTTGTGACAGTATATGCCTATTAGGATACGGAAGGACGTTTTTTGCAGTCTCTAGCCTTGCTTAGGGCCGTTCACAACCCGTGCCAAAAACGCGAAATGCGTGTTTCCACCAATAATGGGTTAGTGAATGGGCCTGTACACAACCTGCTTATGCTCGAAAATGGAAGTCTTCGAAACTTGTTTTTTTGATAGTGTCATCACCTAAAATGACCATCCAAAGTATGTAAAGCATGTTTTAAGCTGTATTTACGTGTCTTTACCCGATTTGGGTATTAGGTCCGGGGGGGGGGGGTCTCCCAAGGGATTGGTACACAACCTGCTTATGCTGTTTTTCAGCCGGGGCAGCTCAAAAATCGAAGTTTTTGAAACTTGTTTTTGTGATGTTTTGACCACTTAAAATGACCATCCAAGCTATGTAAAGCATGTGTTAGGTTGTATTTACGTGGTTTTTACCCTATTTGGGTATTAGGCGGGGGGGGGGGGGTCTCCCAAGGGATGGGTACACAACTTGCTTATGCAGTTTTTCACCTGGGGTAGCTCAAAAATCGAAGTTTTCGAAACTTGTTTTTGTGATGTTTTGACCACTTTAAATGACCATCCAAGCTATGTAAAGCATGTTTTAGGCCGTATTTACGTGTTTTTCACCCTATTTAGGTATTAGGTCCGGGGGGGTGGGGGGGCTCCCAAGGTAGTGGTACACACCCTGCTCATGCAGTTTTTACCCTGTAGAGCTCAAAAATCGAAGTCACCTCGCAGAGGTTGTTAGATCAAAGCCAGGCAGGCGTATATATGGGGAAAACGCCACATACCCCCCATTTTTGGCCTTTTTGGGCCTATTCGCGTACCCTACCCCAAGGGGTTGAATTGTTGGTTTAACCCCTTGGAAAATCATTATCTTGTCCAATAAACACATCTCCCAATGAGTTTTTGGTCCGGAGCCCCCCCCGGACCCCCCCCACTTGAAACCCACTTTTTTCAGGTTTTGAGGGAAGGGGGGGTGGCGGGGGGGGTCAAAAATGTCGAAAAAATGACCCCCCTTTTTTGGGGTCGAAAATCATGAATCCTTTGGTTTTTTTCGATTTTGAGCCGAAAAAGTGTTTCCGGGTCCCAACTCCATGGGGTTTGTATGGGGCGGAGTGGGACGAGCTCTTATGCAGTTTATGCACTTTTTGGCCATTTTTGGTATGTTGGCGGTTTGGGCGACCTCGGTGACCCCGTGGTATCCACTTTGAGGGATTTGAGTGAGGACGTTGTGACAATATATGCCTACTAGGATACGGAAGGGCGTTTTTTGCGGTCTCTAGCCTTGCTTAGGGCCGTTCAAAACCCGTGCCAAAAACGCGAAATGACTCTTTCCACCAATAATGGCCTAGTGAATGGGCCAGTACACAACCTGCTAATGCAGTTTTTCACCCCGGACAGCTGAAAAATCGAAGTTTTCGAAATTTGGTTTTTTGATAGTGTGCTTAAAATGACCATCCAAGGTATGTAAAGCATGTTTTAGGCCGTATTTACATGATTTTCACCCTACTTGGGTATTAGGTCTGGGGGTGGGGGGGGGGGGGGGGCTCCCAGGGGATTGGTACACAACCTGCTTATGCAGTTTTTCACCCCAGGCAGTTCAAAAATCCAAGTTTCCGAACCTTATGTTTCTGATATGGTGATCACCTAAAATGACCATCCAAGGTATGTAAAGCATATTTTAGCTTTTATTTATATAGTTTTTACCCTATTTAGGGTGTGTATTGCTTGGGGTAGATTCTCTGCGAGGTGGACTTGCCGAAGGCAATAGAATGCCCTCGCAGAGGTCGTTAGATCAAAGCCACGCTGGCGTATATAGGGGAAAACGCCACATACCCCCCAATTTTGGCCTTTTTGGGCCTATTCACGTACCCTACCCCAAGGGGTTGAATTGTTAGTTTAACGCCTTGTAAAATCACCTCGCAGAGGTTGTTAGATCAAAGCCAGGCAGGCGTATATATGGGGAAAACGCCACATACCCCCCGATTTTGGCCTTTTTGGGCCTATTCGCGTACCCTACCCTAAGGGGTTGAATTGTTGGTTTAACCCCTTGTAAAATCATTATTTTGTACAATAAACGCATCCCCCAATGAGTTTTTGGTCCGGACCCCCCCAGACCCCCCCCACTTGAAACCCACTTTTTTGAGGTTTTGAGGGAGGGGGGGGGGATGGGGGGATGGGGGGGGGTGGGGGGGGGGTCAAAAAATGACCCCCCCATTTTTTGGGTCGAAAATCATGAATCTTCTGGTTTTTTTTGTTTTTGAGCCGAAAAAGTGTTTCCGGGTCCCGACTCCATAGGGTTTGTATGGGGCGGAGTGGGACGAGCGCTTATGCAGTTTATGCACTTTTTCAGCCATTTTTGCTATGTCGGCGGTTTTGGCGACCTCGGTCACCCCGTGGTATCCACTTTGAGGGGTGTGAGTGGGGATGTTGCGACAGTATCTGCCTCCTAGTATACGGAAGGACGTTTTTTGCAGTCTCTAGCCTTGCTTAGGGCCGTTCACAACCCGTGCCAAAAACGCAAAATGGCTCTTTCCACCAATAATGGCTTAGTGAATGGGCTGGTACACAACCTGCTTATGCAGTTTTTTACCCTGGACAGCTCAAAAATCGAAGTTTCCGAAACTTACTTTTTTGACACCGTGATCACCTAAAATGACCATCCAAGGTATGTAAAGCATGTTTTAGGCCGTATTTACGTGTTTTTCACCCGATTTGGGTATTAGGTCCGGGGGGGGGGGGGGGGCTTCCAAGGGATTGGTACACAACCTGCTTATGCACTTTTTCACTATGGGCAGCTCAAAAATCGAAGTTTTCGAAACTTGTTTTTTTGATGTTGTGACCACTTAAAATGACCATCCAAGCTATGCAAAGCATGTTTTAGGCCGTATTTGCGTGTTTTTCACCCTGTTTGGGTGTTAGGTCCGGGGGGGGTGGTCTCCCAAGGGACGGGTGCACAACCTGCTTATGCAGTTTTTCAACCCGGACAACTCAAAAATCGAAGTTTTCGAAACTTGTTTTTCTGATACCGTGATCACTTAAAATGACCATCCAAGCTATGGAAAGCATGTTTTAGGCCGTATTTATGTCGCTTTTTTCCCTATTTTGTGTGTGTGTTGCTTGGAGTAGATTCTCTGCGAGGTGGACTTGCCGAAGGCAATAGAATTATTATTCTGTCCAATAAACACATCTCGAGATGAGTTTTTGGTCCGGAGCCCCCAGACCCCCCCCCACTTGAAACCCACTTTTTTCAGGTTTTGAGGGAGGGGGGGGGGGGTGGGGGGGGGGGTGGGGCTGGGGGTAAAAAATGTCGAAAAAATGAGCCCCCCCCTTTTTTGGGACGAAAATCGTGAATTTTTTGCTTTTTTTCGATTTTGACCCGAAAAAGTGTTTCCAGGTCCCGACACCATAGGGTTTGTATGGGGCGGAGTGGGACGAGCGCTCATGCAGTTTATGCACTTTTCAGCCATTTTTGGTATGTTCGGGGTTTTGGCGACCTCGGTGACCCCGTGGTATCCACTTTCAGGGGTGCGAGTGGGGATGTTGTGACAGTATATGCCTACTAGGATACGGAAGGACGTTTTTTGCAATCTCTAGCCTTGCTTAGGGCCGTTCACAACCCGTGCCAAAAACGCGAAATGGCTGTTTCCACAAATAATGGCCCAGTGAATGGGCCGGAACACAACCTGCTCATATAGTTTTTCACCCCGGACGGCTCAAAAATGGAAGTTTTGGAAAGTTGGTTTTTTGATATTACGACCACCTAAAATGACCTTCCAAGGTATGTAAAGCATGTTTTAGGCCGTATTTACATGATTTTCACCCTACTTGGGTATTAGGTCTAGGGGGGGGGGGGGGGCTTCCAAGGGATTGGTACACAACCTGCTCCTGCAGTTTTTCACCCGGGGCAGCTCAAAAATGAAAGTTTTCGAAAGTTGTTTCTTTGATATTGAGACCACGTAAAATGACCATCCAAGCTATGTAAAGCATGTTTTAGGCCGTATATACTTGTTTTTCACCCTACTTGGGTATTAGGTCTTGGGGGGGGGGGGCTCCCAAGGGATTGGTACACAACCTGCTTATGCAGCTTTTCACCCCGGACAGCTCAAAAATCGAAGTTTTCGAAACTTGTTTTTTTGATATTGTGACCACATAAAATGACCATCCAAGGTGCGTAACGCATGTTTTAGGCCGTATGTACGTGTTTAATACCCTATTTGGGTATTAGGTCTTGGGGGGGGGGGGGGGTTCTCCCAAGGGATTGGTACACAACTTGCTTATGCTGTTTTTCACCCTAGGCAGCTCAAAAATGGAAGTTTTCGAAACTTGTTTTTTTGATATTGTGACCACCTAAAATGACCATCCAAGGTGTGTAACGCATGTTTTAGGCCGTATGTACGTGTTTTTCAGCAGCACCACGACGGTGCACATGCACTGCCAGCACAGAGCACGGCACACAGTGCACCACAGGGTGCAGCGCACAGTGCACCACAGAATGCTGCACACAGAGCACCACAGGATGCAGCACACGATGCACCGCAGGGTGCAGCACACAGTGCACCACCGGATGTAGCACACAGTGCGCCACAGAATGCAGCACACAGCACAGCGCGCAGTGCAAGCACAGCACACAGTGCAGCGCGCAGTACAGAACACAGTGCGGCACACAGCACGGCACACAGTGCGGCACACAGTGCAGCACACAGCACAGCACACAGTGCAGCACACAGTGCAGCGCGCGCGGCACGCCGGGTGCAGGGCCCAGGACGACCGGGGCCCCTGCGCCAGGCCACGCTATTTCCCGTGGGGCTGCCAGTGCGGCAGCCCCCTCCGACGCATCACCCCCCTGGGGCGCCCGACGCCGTAGCGCCGGCGTCCCCAGGGGGAATATCCATGCCTGACCTGGCGCACGGGAGGGCGAGCTCGGAAGAGGCATAGTCTTGGCCGACTCGTCCCTCTGTTCCGCCGTGCACCACAGGCGGGGGGCAATGCCCGGGGGGAGGGCGCAGAACTCCGGAATCGGCCCTTTCCCCCCAGCCCCTCGACCTCTGTACATAGTCTCATGGACACTAAAAGCGCAATAACCGTATGTACGTGTTTTTCACCCTATTTGGGTATTAGGTCTTGGGGGGGGGGGGGGGGTCTCCCAAGGGATTGGTACACAACCTGCTTATGCAGCTTTTCACCCCGTACAGCTCAAAAATCGAAGTTTTCGAAACTTGTTTTTTTGATATTGTGACCACCTAAAATGACCATCCAAGGTATGTAAAGCATGTTTGAGGCCGTATTTACATGATTTTCACCCTATTTGGGTATTAGGTCTTGGGGGGGGGGGGGGGGCGCTCCCAGGGGATTGGTACACAATCTGCTTATGCTGTTTTTCACCCCGGGCAGCTCGAAACCCTGCTCACGCAGTTTTTACCCTGTAGAGCTCAAAAATCGAAGTCACCTCGCAGAGGTTGTTAGATCAAAGCCAGGCAGGCGTATATATGGGGAAAACGCCACATACCCCCCATTTTTGGCCTTTTTGGGCCTATTCGCGTACCCTACCCCAAGGGGTTGAATTGTTGGTTTAACCCCTTGGAAAATCATTATCTTGTCCAATAAACACATCTCCCAATGAGTTTTTGGTCCGGAGCCCCCCCCGGACCCCCCCCACTTGAAACCCACTTTTTTCAGGTTTTGAGGGAAGGGGGGGTGGGGGGGGGGGGTCAAAAATGTCGAAAAAATGACCCCCCTTTTTTGGGGTCGAAAATCACGAATCCTTTGGTTTTTTTCGATTTTGAGCCGAAAAAGTGTTTCCGGGTCCCAACTCCATGGGGTTTGTATGGGGCGGAGTGGGACGAGCTCTTATGCAGTTTATGCACTTTTTGGCCATTTTTGGTATGTTGGCGGTTTGGGCGACCTCGGTGACCCCGTGGTATCCACTTTGAGGGATTTGAGTGAGGACGTTGTGACAATATATGCCTACTAGGATACGGAAGGGCGTTTTTTGCGGTCTCTAGCCTTGCTTAGGGCCGTTCAAAACCCGTGCCAAAAACGCGAAATGACTCTTTCCACCAATAATGGCCTAGTGAATGGGCCAGTACACAACCTGCTAATGCAGTTTTTCACCCCGGACAGCTGAAAAATCGAAGTTTTCGAAACTTGGTTTTTTGATAGTGTGCTTAAAATGACCATCCAAGGTATGTAAAGCATGTTTTAGGCCGTATTTACATGATTTTCACCCTACTTGGGTATTAGGTCTGGGGGTGGGGGGGGGGGGGGGGGCTCCCAGGGGATTGGTACACAACCTGCTTATGCAGTTTTTCACCCCAGGCAGTTCAAAAATCCAAGTTTCCGAACCTTATGTTTCTGATATGGTGATCACCTAAAATGACCATCCAAGGTATGTAAAGCATATTTTAGCTTTTATTTATATAGTTTTTACCCTATTTAGGGTGTGTATTGCTTGGGGTAGATTCTCTGCGAGGTGGACTTGCCGAAGGCAATAGAATGCCCTCGCAGAGGTCGTTAGATCAAAGCCACGCTGGCGTATATAGGGGAAAACGCCACATACCCCCCAATTTTGGCCTTTTTGGGCCTATTCACGTACCCTACCCCAAGGGGTTGAATTGTTAGTTTAACGCCTTGTAAAATCACCTCGCAGAGGTTGTTAGATCAAAGCCAGGCAGGCGTATATATGGGGAAAACGCCACATACCCCCCCATTTTGGCCTTTTTGGGCCTATTCGCGTACCCTACCCTAAGGGGTTGAATTGTTGGTTTAACCCCTTGTAAAATCATTATTTTGTACAATAAACGCATCCCCCAATGAGTTTTTGGTCCGGACCCCCCCAGACCCCCCCCACTTGAAACCCACTTTTTTGAGGTTTTGAGGGAGGGGGGGGGGGATGGGGGGATGGGGGGGGTGGGGGGGGGGGGTCAAAAAATGACCCCCCATTTTTTGGGTCGAAAATCATGAATCTTCTGGTTTTTTTTTGTTTTTGAGCCGAAAAAGTGTTTCCGGGTCCCGACTCCATAGGGTTTGTATGGGGCGGAGTGGGACGAGCGCTTATGCAGTTTATGCACTTTTTCAGCCATTTTTGCTATGTCGGCGGTTTTGGCGACCTCGGTCACCCCGTGGTATCCACTTTGAGGGGTGTGAGTGGGGATGTTGCGACAGTATCTGCCTCCTAGTATACGGAAGGACGTTTTTTGCAGTCTCTAGCCTTGCTTAGGGCCGTTCACAACCCGTGCCAAAAACGCAAAATGGCTCTTTCCACCAATAATGGCTTAGTGAATGGGCTGGTACACAACCTGCTTATGCAGTTTTTTACCCTGGACAGCTCAAAAATCGAAGTTTCCGAAACTTACTTTTTTGACACCGTGATCACCTAAAATGACCATCCAAGGTATGTAAAGCATGTTTTAGGCCGTATTTACGTGTTTTTCACCCGATTTGGTTATTAGGTCCGGGGGGGGGGGGGGGCTTCCCAGGGATTGGTACACAACCTGCTTATGCACTTTTTCACTATGGGCAGCTCAAAAATCGAAGTTTTCGAAACTTGTTTTTTTGATGTTGTGACCACTTAAAATGACCATCCAAGCTATGCAAAGCATGTTTTAGGCCGTATTTGCGTGTTTTTCACCCTATTTGGGTGTTAGGTCCGGGGGGGGGGGGGGGGGTCTCCCAAGGGACGGGTGCACAACCTGCTTATGAAGTTTTTCAACCCGGACAACTCAAAAATCGAAGTTTTTGAAAAAAAATTTTTTGATATTGTGACCACCCAAAATGACATTTCAAGCTATGCAAAGCATATTTTAGGCCGTATTTACGTGTTTTTCACCCTATTTGGGTGTTGGGTCCGGGGGGGGGGGGGGGGGTGTCTCCCAAGGGACGGGTGCACAACCTGCTTATGCAGTTTTTCAACCCGGACAGCTCAAAAATCGAAGTTTTCGAAACTTGTTTTTCTGATACCGTGATCACTTAAAATGACCATCCAAGCTATGGAAAGCATGTTTTAGGCCGTATTTATGTCGCTTTTTTCCCTATTTTGTGTGTGTGTTGCTTGGAGTAGATTCTCTGCGAGGTGGACTTGCCGAAGGCAATAGAATTATTATTCTGTCCAATAAACACATCTCGAGATGAGTTTTTGGTCCGGAGCCCCTAGACCCCCCCCACTTGAAACCCACTTTTTTCAGGTTTTGAGGGAGGGGGGGGTGGGGGGGGGGGGGTGGGGCTGGGGGTAAAAAATGTCGAAAAAATGAGCCCCCCCCTTTTTTGGGACGAAAATCGTGAATTTTTTGGTTTTTTTCGATTTTGACCCGAAAAAGTGTTTCCAGGTCCCGACACCATAGGGTTTGTATGGGGCGGAGTGGGACGAGCGCTCATGCAGTTTATGCACTTTTCAGCCATTTTTGGTATGTTCGGGGTTTTGGCGACCTCGGTGACCCCGTGGTATCCACTTTCAGGGGTGCGAGTGGGGATGTTGTGACAGTATATGCCTACTAAGATACGGAAGGACGTTTTTTGCAAACTCTAGCCTTGCTTAGGGCCGTTCACAACCCGTGCCAAAAACGCGAAATGGCTGTTTCCACAAATAATGGCCCAGTGAATGGGCCGGAACACAACCTGCTCATATAGTTTTTCACCCCGGACGGCTCAAAAATGGAAGTTTTGGAAAGTTGGTTTTTTGATATTACGACCACCTAAAATGACCTTCCAAGGTATGTAAAGCATGTTTTAGGCCGTATTTACATGATTTTCACCCTACTTGGGTATTAGGTCTAGGGGGGGGGGGGGCTTCCAAGGGATTGGTACACAACCTGCTCCTGCAGTTTTTCACCCGGGGCAGCTCAAAAATGGAAGTTTTCGAAAGTTGTTTCTTTGATATTGAGACCACGTAAAATGACCATCCAAGCTATGTAAAGCATGTTTTAGGCCGTATATACTTGTTTTTCACCCTACTTGGGTATTAGGTCTTGGGGGGGGGGGGCTCCCAAGGGATTGGTACACAACCTGCTTATGCAGCTTTTCACCCCGGACAGCTCAAAAATCGAAGTTTTCGAAACTTGTTTTTTTGATATTGTGACCACATAAAATGACCATCCAAGGTGCGTAACGCATGTTTTAGGCCGTATGTACGTGTTTAATACCCTATTTGGGTATTAGGTCTTGGGGGGGGGGGGGGGGTTCTCCCAAGGGATTGGTACACAACTTGCTTATGCTGTTTTTCACCCTAGGCAGCTCAAAAATGGAAGTTTTCGAAACTTGTTTTTTTGATATTGTGACCACCTAAAATGACCATCCAAGGTGTGTAACGCATGTTTTAGGCCGTATGTACGTGTTTTTCAGCAGCACCACGACGGTGCACATGCACTGCCAGCACAGAGCACGGCACACAGTGCACCACAGGGTGCAGCGCACAGTGCACCACAGAATGCTGCACACAGAGCACCACAGGATGCAGCACACGATGCACCGCAGGGTGCAGCACACAGTGCACCACCGGATGTAGCACACAGTGCGCCACAGAATGCAGCACACAGCACAGCGCGCAGTGCAAGCACAGCACACAGTGCAGCGCGCAGTACAGAACACAGTGCAGCACACAGCACGGCACACAGTGCGGCACACAGTGCAGCACACAGCACAGCACACAGTGCAGCACACAGTGCAGCGCGCGCGGCACGCCGGGTGCAGGGCCCAGGACGACCGGGGCCCCTGCGCCAGGCCACGCTATTTCCCGTGGGCCTGCCAGTGCGGCAGCCCCCTCCGACGCATCACCCCCCTGGGGCGCCCGACGCCGTAGCGCCGGCGTCCCCAGGGGGAATATCCATGCCTGACCTGGCGCACGGGAGGGCGAGCTCGGAAGAGGCATAGTCTTGGCCGAATCGTCCCTCTGTTCCGCCGTGCACCACAGGCGGGGGGCAATGCCCGGGGGGAGGGCGCAGAACTCCGGAATCGGCCCTTTCCCCCCAGCCCCTCGACCTCTGTACATAGTCTCATGGACACTAAAAGCGCAATAACCATATGTACGTGTTTTTCACCCTATTTGGGTATTAGGTCTTGGGAGGGGGGGGGGGGGTCTCCCAAGGGATTGGTACACAACCTGCTTATGCAGCTTTTCACCCCGTACAGCTCAAAAATCGAAGTTTTCGAAACTTGTTTTTTTGATATTGTGACCACCTAAAATGACCATCCAAGGTGTGTAACGCATGTTTTAGGGCGTATGTACTTGTTTTTCACCCTATTTGGGTATTAGGTCGGGGGGGGGGGGGCTCCCAAGGGATTGGTACACAACCTGCTTATGCTGTTTTTCACCCCGGACAGCTCAAAAATGGAAGTTTTCGAAACTTGTTTGTTTGATATTGTGACCACCAAATATGACCATCCAAGCTATGTAAAGCATGTTTTAGGTCATATTTACGTGTTTTCCACCCTATTTGGGTATTAGGTCCGGGGGGGGGGGGGGGGTCTCCCTAGGGATTGGTACACAACCTGCTGATGCTGTTTTTCACCCTAGGCAGCTCAAAAATCGAAGTTTTCAAAACTTGTTTTTTTAACACAGTGATCACCTAAAACGATCATCCAAGGTATGTAAAGCATGTTTTAGCCCGTATTTATGTAGTTTCCAGCCTATTTTGGCTTTGTGTTGCTCGGGGTAGATTCTCTGCGAGGTGAACTTGCCGAAGGCAATACAATCACCTCGCAGAGGTTGTTAGATCAAAGCCAGGCAGGCGTATATAGGGGTAAACGCCACATACCCCCCGATTTTGGCCTTTTTGGGCCTATTCGCGTACCCTACCCCAAGGGGTTGAATTGTTGGTTTAACCCGTTGTAAAATGATTATTTTGCCCAATAAACGCATCCCCCAATGAGTTTTTGGTCCGGACCCCCCCAGACCCCCCCCACTCGAAACCCACTTTTTTGAGGTTTTCAGGGAGGTGGGGGGGGGGGGGGGGGGGGGGGCAAAAAATGATGAATCTTTTGGTTTTTTCCGATTTGGACCCAAAAAAGTGTTTCCGGGTCCCGACTCCATAGGGTTTGTATGGGGCAGAGTGGGACGAGCGCTCATGCAGTTTATGCACTTTCTAGCCATTTTTGGTATGTTGGCGGTTTTGGCGACCTCGGTGACCCCGTGGTACCCACTTTGAGGGGTGCGAGTGGGGATGTTGTGACAGTATATGCCTACTAGGATACGGAAGGACATTTTTTGCAGTCTCTAGCCTTGCTGAGAGCCGGTCACAACCCCTGCCAAACACGCGAAATGGCTGTTTCCACCAATAATGGCCTCGTGCATGGGCCGGGACACAACTTGCTTGTGCAGTTTTTCACCTTGTAGAGCTCAAAAATCGAAGTGTTTGAAACTGGTTTTTTTGATATTGTGATCACACAATATGACCATCCAAGCTATGTAAAGAATGTTCTAGGCCGTATTTACATATTTTTCACCCGATTTGGGTATTAGGTCCGGGGAGGGGGGGGGTTCCCAGGGGATTAGTACACAACCTGCTTATACAGCTTCTGACCCCGGGCGGCTCGAAAATCGAAGTTCTGGAAACTTGTTTTTTTTGATATTCTGACCACCTAAAATGGCCCTCCAAGGTATGTAAAGCATGTTTTTGGCCGAAGTTACGTGTTTTTCGGCCTGGTTTGGTATTAGGTTGGGGGGGGGGGGTCTCCCATGGGATTGATACACAACCTACTTATGCTTGGATCCCCATTACCACTGCTCCCCTCCGTTATGTTTGCCATCCTCTTGTATATTTTGTGGACCCTCCGGGCAACGGCGGGGCACCGGTTCGGATCTCCGTTGTGGGAACCAGTCTCCATTGCGTAATGTGTGTTGGGAACCAGTTTGGATCTCCGTTGTGGGAATCAGCTTGGATCTCCATGGTTTGAACCAGCTTGGATCTCCATTGTGTGAACCAGCTTGGATCTCCATTGTGTGAACCAGCTTGGATCTCCATTGTGTGAACCAGCTTGGATCTCCGTTGTGGACCTTCCAGGCAACGGCCAGGCACCTCTCTGCATATAGGGGTGGGTGGGGTCTTAGGTCACCCACCAGGGCACTTACGCATTGCGGGAAACGGCTTGGATCTCCGTTGTGTGAACCGCCTTGGATCTCCATTGTGTGACCCAGCTTGGAGCTCCGTTGTGGGGACCAGCTTGGATCTCCGTTGTGTGAACCAGCTTGGATCTCCGTTGTGTGAACTAGCTTGGATCTCCGTTGTGTGAACCAGCTTGGATCTCCATTGTGTGAACCAGCTTGGATCTACATGGTGTGAACCAGCTTGGATCTCTGTTGTGTGAACCAGCTTGGATCTCCGTTGTGGACCCTTCAGGCAATGGCTGGGCACCTCTCTGCATATAGGGGTGGGTGGGGTCTTAGGTCACCCACCAGGGGCACTTACGCATTGTGGGAACCGGCTTGGATCTCCGTTGTGTGAACCGCCTTGGATCTCCATTGCGTAATGTGTGTTGGGAACCGGTTCGGATCTCCGTTGTGGGAACCAGCTTGGATCCCCATGGTGTGAGCAAGCTTGGATCTCCATTGTGTGAACCATCTTGGATCTCCGTTGTGTGAACTAGCTTGGATCTCCGTTGGGTGAACCAGCTTGGATCTCCATTGTGTGAACCAGCTTGGATCTCCATGGTGTGAACCAGCTTGGATCTCCATTGTGTGAACCAGCTTGGATCTCCGTTGTGGACCCTTCAGGCAATGGCTGGGCACCTCTCTGCATATAGGGGTGGGTGGGGTCTTAGGTCACCCACCAGGGGCACTTACGCATTGTGGGAACCGGCTTGGATCTCCGTTGTGTGAACCGCCTTGGATCTCCATTGCGTAATGTGTGTTGGGAACCGGTTCGGATCTCCGTTGTGGGAACCACCTTGGATCCCCATGGTGTGAGCAAGCTTGGATATCCATTGTGTGAACCATCTTGGATCTCCGTTGTGTGAACTAGCTTGGATCTCGATTGTGTGAACCAGCTCGGATCTCCATTGTGTGAACCAGCTTGGATCTCCATTGTTTGAACCAGCTTGGATCTCCATTGTGTGAACCAGCTTGGATCTCTATTGTGTGAACCAGCTTGGATCTCCGTTGTGTGAACCAGCTTGGATCTCCATTGTGTGAACCAGCTTGGATCTCCGTTGTGTGAACCAGCTTGGATCTCCGTTGTGTGCACCAGTTTGGATCTCCGTTGTGTGAACCAGCTTGGATCTCCATTCTGTGAACCAGCTTGGATCTCCTTTGTGTGAACCAGCTTGGATCTCCGTTGTGCACTCTCCAGGCAACGGCCGGGCACCTCTTTGCATATAGGGGTGGGTGGGGTCTTAGGTCACCCACCAGGGCACTTACGCATTGTGGGAAAGGACTTGGATCTCCGTTGTGTGAACCGCCTTGGATCTCCATTGCGTAATGTGTTTTGGGAACCAGTTTGGATTTCCGTTGTGGGAATCAGCTTGGATCTCTATGGTGTGAACCAGCTTGGGTCTCCATTGTGTGAACCAGCTTGGATCTCCGTTTTGGACCCTCCAGGCAATGGCCGGGCACCTCTCTGCATATAGGGGTGGGTGGGGTCTTAGGTCACCCACTAGGGGCACTTACGCATTGTGGGAACCGGCTTGGATCTCCGTTGCGTAATGTGTATTGGGAACCCGTTCGGTTCTCCGTTGTGGGAACCAGTCTCCATTGAGTAATGTGTTTTGGGAACCAGTTTGGATTTCCGTTGTGGGAACCAGCTTGGATCTCCATTGTGTGAACCAGCTTGGATCTCCATTGTGTGAACCAGCTTGGATCTCCGTTGTGCACCCTCCAGGCAATGGCCGGGCACCTCTCTGCATATAGGGGTGGGTGGGGTCTTAGGTCACCCACCAGGGGCACTTACGCATTGTGGGAACCTGCTTGGATCTCCGTTGTGTGAACCGCCTTTGATCTCCATTGCGTAATGTGTGTTGAGAACCGGTTCGGATCTCCGTTGTGGGAACCAGCTTGGATCTCCATGGTGTGGAGCAGCTTGGATCTCCATTGTGTGAACCATCTTGGATCTCCATTGTGTGAACTAGCTTGGATCTCCGTTGGGTGAACCAGCTTGGATCTCCATTGTGTGACCCAGCTTGGATCTCCATTGTTTGAACCAGCTTGGATCTTCATTGTGTGAACCAGCTTGGATCTACATTGTGTGAACCAGCTTGGATCTCCATTGTTTGAACCAGCTTGGATCTCCGTTGTGTGAACCAGCTTGCATCTCCATTGCGTAATGTGTGTTGGGAACCGGTTCGGATCTCCGTTGTGGGAACCAGCTTGGATCTCCATGGTGTGAACCAGCTTGGATCTCCATTGTGTGAACTAGCTCGGATCTCCGTTGGGTGAATCAGCTTGGATCTCCATTGTGTGAACCAGCTTGGATCTCCATTGTTTGAACGAGCTTGGATGTTCATTGTGTGAACCTGCTTGGATCTCCAATTCAGTGAGCTAGCTTGGATCTCCATTGTGTGAACCACCTTGGATCTCCATTGTTTGAACCAGCTTGGATCTTCATTGTGTGAATCAGCTTGGATCTCCATTGTGTAAGCTAGCTTGGATCTCCATTGTGTGAACCAGCTTGGATCTCCGTTGTGTGAACCAGCTTGGATCTCCATTGTGGGAACCAGCTTGGATCTCCATGGTGTGAATCAGCTTGGATCTCCATTGTGTAAGCTAGCTTGGATCTCCATTGTGTGAACCAGCTTGGATCTCCGTTGTGTGAACCAGCTTGGATCTCCGTTGTGTGAACCAGCTTGGATCTCCGTTGTGTGAACCAGCTTGGATGTCCATTGTGTGAACCAGCTTGGATCTCCATTGTGTGAACCAGCTTGGATCTCCATTGTGTGAACCAGCTTGGATCCCCATTGTGTGAACCAGCTTGAATCTCCGTTGTGTGAACCAGCTTGGATCTCTGTTGTGTGAACCAGCTTGGATCTCCGTTGTGTGAACCAGCTGGTATCTCCGTTGTGTGAACCAGCTTGGATCTCCATTGTGTGAACCAGCTTGGATCTCCACTGTGTGAACCAGCTTGGATCTCCGTTGTGTGAACCAGCTTGGATCTCCATTTTGTGAACCAGCTTGGATCTCCATTGTGTGAACCAGCCTGGGTCTCCATTGTGTGAACCAGCTTGGGTCTCCATTGTGTGAACCAGCTTGGATCTCCATTGTTTGAGCCAGCTTGAATCTTCATTGTGTGAACCAGCTTGGATCTCCATTGTGTGAGCCGGCTTGGATCTCCATTGTGTGAACCAGCTTGGATCTCCGTAGTGTGAACCAGCTTGGATCTCCATTGTGTGAACCACCTTAGATCTCCATTGTGTGAACCAGCTTGGAACTCCGTTGTGTGAACCAGCTTGGACCTCCGTTGTGTGAACCAGCTTGGATCTCCGTTGTGTGAACCAGCATGGATCTCCATTGTGTGAACCAGCTTGGATCTCCATTGTGTGAACCAGCTTGGATCTCCATTGTGTGAACCAGCTTGGATCTCCATTGTGTGAACCAGCTTGGATCTGCGTTGTGTGAACCAGCGTGGATCTCCGTTGTGTGAACCAACTTGGATCTCCATTGTGTGAACCAGCTTGGATCTCCATTGTGTGAACCAGCTTGGATCTCCGTTGTGTGAACCAGCTTGGATCTCCGTTGTGTGAACCAACTTGGATCTCCATTGTGTGAACCAGCTTGGATCTCCATTGTGTGAACCAGCTTGGATCTCCATTGTGTGAACCAGCTTGGATCTCCGTTGTGTGAACCAGCTTGGATCTCTATTGTGGGAACCAGCTTGGATCTCCGTTGTGTGAAACAGCTTGGATCTGCGTTGTGTGCACCAGCTTGGATCTCCGTTGTGTGAACCATCTTGGATCTCCATTATGTGAACCAGCTTGGAGCTCCATTTTGTGAACGACCTTGGATCTCCGTTGTGTGAACCAGCTTGGATCTCCGTTGTGTGAACCAGCTTGGATCTCCATTGTGTGAACCAGCTTGGATCTCCATTGTGTGAACGAGCTTGGATCTCCATTTTGTGAACGAGCTTGGATCTCCGTTGTGTGAACCAGCTTGGATCTTGTTGTGTGAACCAGCTTGGATCTCCATTATGTGAACCAGCTTGGATCCCCATTGTGTGAACCAGCTTGGATCTCCATTGTGTGAACCAGCCTGGATCTCCATTGTGTGAACCAGCTTGGATCTCCGTTGTGTGAACCAGCTTGGATCTCCATTGTTTGAGCCAGCTTGAATCTTCATTGTGTGAACCAGCTTGGATCTCCATTGTGTGAGCCGGCTTGGATCTCCATTGTGTGAACCAGCTTGGATCTCCGTAGTGTGAACCAGCTTGGATCTCCATTGTGTGAACCACCTTAGATCTCCATTGTGTGAACCAGCTTGGAACTCCGTTGTGTGAACCAGCTTGGACCTCCGTTGTGTGAACTAGCTTGGATCTCCGTTGTGTGAACCAGCATGGATCTCCATTGTGTGAACCAGCTTGGATCTCCATTGTGTGAACCAGCTTGGATCTCCATTGTGTGAACCAGCTTGGATCTCCATTGTGTGAACCAGCTTGGATCTGCGCTGTGTGAACCGGCGTGGATCTCCGTTGTGTGAACCAACTTGGATCTCCATTGTGTGAACCAGCTTGGATCTCCATTGTGTGAACCAGCTTGGATCTCCGTTGTGTGAACCAGCTTGGATCTCCGTTGTGTGAACCAGCTTGGATCTCCATTGTGTGAACCAGCTTGGATCTCCATTGTGTGAACCAGCTTGGATCTCCGTTGTGTGAACCAGCTTGGATCTCCGTTGTGTGAACCACCTTGGATCTCCGTTGTGTGAACCAGCTTGGATCTCCATTGTGTGAACCAGCTTGGACGTCCATTGTGTGAACCAGCTTGGATCTCCATTGTGTGAACCAGCTTGGATCTCCGTTGTGTGAACCAGCTTGGATCTCTATTGTGGGAACCAGCTTGGATCTCCGTTGTGTGAAACAGCTTGGATCTGCGTTGTGTGCACCAGCTTGGATCTCCGTTGTGTAAACCAGCTTGGATCTCCGTTGTGTGAACCATCTTGGATCTCCATTATGTGAACCAGCTTGGATCTCCATTGTGTAAACGACCTTGGATCTCCGTTGTGTGGACCAGCTTGGATCTCCGTTGTGTGAACCAGCTTGGATGTCCGTTGTGTGAACCAGCTTGGATCTCCATTGTGTGAACCAGCTTGGATCTCCATTGTGTGAACCAGCTTGGATCTCCATTTTGTGAACGAGCTTGGATCTCCGTTGTGTGAACCAGCTTGGATCTCCGTTGTGTGAACCAGCTTGGATCTCCATTATGTGAACCAGCTTGGATCCCCATTGTGTGAACCAGCTCGGATCTCCGTTGTGTGAACGAGCTTGGATATCCATTGTGTGAACCGGCTTGGATCTCCATTGTGTAAGCTAGCTTGGTTCTCCATTGTGTGAACCAGCTTGGATCTCCGTTGTGTGAACCAGCTTGGATCTCCGTTGTGTGAACCAGCTTGGATCTCCGTTGTGTGAACCAGCTTGGATCTCCATTGTGTGAACCAGCTTGGATCTCCATTGTGTGAACCAGCTTGGATCTCCATTGTGTGAACCAGCTTGGATCTCCATTGTGTGAACCAGCTTGGATCTGCGCTGTGTGAACCGGCGTGGATCTCCGTTGTGTGAACCAACTTGGATCTCCATTGTGTGAACCAGCTTGGATCTCCATTGTGTGAACCAGCTTGGATCTCCGTTGTGTGAACCAGCTTGGATCTCCGTTGTGTGAACCAGCTTGGATCTCCATTGTGTGAACCAGCTTGGATCTCCATTGTGTGAACCAGCTTGGATCTCCGTTGTGTGAACCAGCTTGGATCTCCGTTGTGTGAACCACCTTGGATCTCCGTTGTGTGAACCAGCTTGGATCTCCATTGTGTGAACCAGCTTGGACGTCCATTGTGTGAACCAGCTTGGATCTCCATTGTGTGAACCAGCTTGGATCTCCGTTGTGTGAACCAGCTTGGATCTCTATTGTGGGAACCAGCTTGGATCTCCGTTGTGTGAAACAGCTTGGATCTGCGTTGTGTGCACCAGCTTGGATCTCCGTTGTGTAAACCAGCTTGGATGTCCGTTGTGTGAACCATCTTGGATCTCCATTATGTGAACCAGCTTGGATCTCCATTGTGTAAACGACCTTGGATCTCCGTTGTGTGGACCAGCTTGGATCTCCGTTGTGTGAACCAGCTTGGATGTCCGTTGTGTGAACCAGCTTGGATCTCCATTGTGTGAACCAGCTTGGATCTCCATTGTGTGAACCAGCTTGGATCTCCATTTTGTGAACGAGCTTGGATCTCCGTTGTGTGAACCAGCTTGGATCTCCGTTGTGTGAACCAGCTTGGATCTCCATTATGTGAACCAGCTTGGATCCCCATTGTGTGAACCAGCTCGGATCTCCGTTGTGTGAACGAGCTTGGATATCCATTGTGTGAACCGGCTTGGATCTCCATTGTGTAAGCTAGCTTGGTTCTCCATTGTGTGAACCAGCTTGGATCTCCGTTGTGTGAACCAGCTTGGATCTCCGTTGTGTGAACCAGCTTGGATCTCCGTTGTGTGAACCAGCTTGGATCTCCATTGTGTGAACCAGCTTGGATCTCCATTGTGTGAACCAGCTTGGATCTCCATTGTGTGAACCAGCTTGGATCTCCGTTGTGTGAACCACCTTGGATCTCCGTTGTGTGAACCAGCTTGGATCTCCATTGTGTGAACCAGCTTGGACGTCCATTGTGTGAACCAGCTTGGATCTCCATTGTGTGAACCAGCTTGGATCTCCGTTGTGTGAACCAGCTTGGATCTCTATTGTGGGAACCAGCTTGGATCTCCGTTGTGTGAACCAGCTTGGATCTGCGTTGTGTGCACCAGCTTGGATCTCCGTTGTGTAAACCAGCTTGGATCTCCGTTGTGTGAACCATCTTGGATCTCCATTATGTGAACCAGCTTGGATCTCCATTTTGTGAACGACCTTGGATCTCCGTTGTGTGAACCAGCTTGGATCTCCGTTGTGTGAACCAGCTTGGATCTCCGTTGTGTGAACCAGCTTGGATCTCCATTGTGTGAACCAGCTTGGATCTCCATTGTGTGAACCAGCTTGGATCTCCATTTTGTGAACGAGCTTGGATCTCCGTTGTGTGAACCAGCTTGGATCTCCGTTGTGTGAACCAGCTTGGATCCCCATTATGTGAACCAGCTTGGATCCCCATTGTGTGAACCAGCTCGGATCTCCGTTGTGTGAACCAGCTTGGATATCCATTGTGTGAACCGGCTTGGATCTCCATTGTGTAAGGCAGCTTGGATCTCCATTGTGTGAACCAGCTTGGATCTCCGTTGTGTGAACCAGCTTGGATCTCCATTGTGGGAACCAGCTTGGATCTCCGTTGTGTGAACCAGCTTGGATCTCCGTTGTGTGAACCAGCTTGGATCTCCGTTGTGTGAACCAGCTTGGATGTCCATTGTGTGAACCAGCTTGGATCTCCATTGTGTGAACCAGCTTGGATCTCCATTGTGTGAACCAGCTTGGATCCCCATTGTGTGAACCAGCTTGGATCTCCGTTGTGTGAACCAGCTTGGATCTCCGTTGTGTGAACCAGCTTGGATCTCCGTTGTGTGAACCAGCTTGTATCTCCGTTGTGTGAAGCAGCTTGGATCTCCATTGTGTGAACCAGCTTGGATCTCCATTGTGTGAACCAGCTTGGATCTCCGTTGTGTGAACCAGCTTGGGTCTCCATTTTGTGAACCAGCTTGGATCTCCATTGTGTGAACCACCTTAGATCTCCATTGTTTGAACCAGCTTGGAACTCCGTTGTGTGAACCAGCTTGGATCTCCGTTGTGTGAATCAGCTTGGATCTCCGTTGTGTGAACCAGCATGGATCTCCATTGTGTGAACCAGCTTGGATCTCCATTGTGTGAACCAGCTTGGATCTCCGTTGTGTGAATCAGCTTGGATCTCCGTTGTGTGAAGCAGCTTGGATCTCCGTTGTGTGAACCAGCTTGGATCTCCGTTGTGTGAACCAGCTTGGATCTCCGTTGTGTGAACCAGCTTGTATCTCCGTTGTGTGAAGCAGCTTGGATCTCCATTGTGTGAACCAGCTTGGATCTCCATTGTGTGAACCAGCTTGGATCTCCGTTGTGTGAACCAGCTTGGATCTCCGTAGTGTGAACCAGCTTGGATCTCCATTGTGTGAACCACCTTAGATCTCCATTGTTTGAACCAGCTTGGAACTCCGTTGTGTGAACCAGCTTGGATCTCCGTTGTGTGAATCAGCTTGGATCTCCGTTGTGTGAACCAGCATGGATCTCCATTGTGTGAACCAGCTTGGATCTCCATTGTGTGAACCAGCTTGGATCTCCGTTGTGTGAACCAGCTTGGATCTCCATTGTGTGAACCAGCTTGGATCTGCGTTGTGTGAACCAGCTTGGATCTCCGTTGTGTGAACCAACTTGGATCTCCATCGTGTGAACCAGCTTGGATCTCCATTTTGTGAACCAACTTGGATCTCCTTTGTGTGAACCAGCTTGGATCTCCGTTGTGTGAACCAGCTTGGATCTCCATTGTGTGAACCAGCTTGGATCTCCATTATGTGAACCAGCTTGGATCTCCGTTGTGTGAACCACCTTGGATCTCCGTTGTGTGAACCAGCTTGGATCTCCATTGTGTGAACCAGCTTGGATCTCCATTGTGTGAACCAGCTTGGATCTCCATTGTGTGAACCATCTTGGATCTCCATTGTGTGAACCAGCTTGGATCTCTACTGTGGGAACCAGCTTGGATCTCCGTTGTGTGAAACAGCTTGGATCTGCGTTGTGTGAACCAGCTTGGATCTCCGTTGTGTAAACCAGCTTGGATCTCCGTTGTGTGAACGATCTTGGATCTCCATTATGTGAACCAGCTTGGATCTCCATTTTGTGAATGAGCTTGGATCTCCGTTGTGTGAACCAGCTTGGATCTCCGTTGTGTGAACCAGCTTGGATCTCCGTTGTGTGAACCACCTTGGATCTCCATTGTGTGAACCAGCTTGGATCTCCATTTTGTGAACGAGCTTGGATCTCCGTTGTGTGAACCAGCTTGGATCTCCGTTGTGTGAACCAGCTTGGATCTCCGTTGTGTGAACCAGCTTGGATCTCCATTGTGTGAACCAGCTTGGATATCCATTGTGTGAACCGGCTTGGATCTCTGTTGTGTGAACCAGCTTGGATCTCCATTGTGTGAGCTAGTTTGGATCTCCATTGTGTGAACCAGCGTGGATCTCCGTTGTGTGAGCTAGCTTGGAACTCCGTTGTGTGAACCAGCTTGGATATCCGTTGTGTGGACCAGCTTGGATCTCCGTTGTGTGAACCAGCTTGGATCTCCGTGGTGTGAACCAGCTTGGATCTCCATTGTGTGAATCAACTTGGATCTCCATTGTGTGAACCAGCTTGGATCTCCATTGTGTGAACCAGCTTGGATCCCCATTGTGTGCACCAGCTTGGATCTCCATTGTGTGAACCAGCTTGGATCTCCGTTGTGTGAACCAGCTTGGATCTCCGTTGTGTGAACCAGCTTGGATCTCCGTTGTGTGAACCACCTTGGATCTCCAATGTGTGAACCAGCTTGGATCTCCGTTGTGTGAACCAGCTTGGATCTCCATTGTGTGAACCAGCTTGGATCTCCATTTTGTGAACCAGCTTGGATCTCCATTGTGTGAACCAGCTTGGATCTCCATTTTGTGAACGAGCTTGGATCTCCGTTGTGTGAACCAGCTTGGATCTCCGTTGTGTGAACCAGCTTGGATCTCCGTTGTGTGAACCAGCTTGGATCTCCATTGTGTGAATCAGCTTGGATCTCCGTTGTGTGAACCAGCATGGATCTCCATTGTGTGAACCAGCTTGGATCTCCATTGTGTGAACCAGCTTGGATCTCCGTTGTGTGAATCAGCTTGGATCTCCGTTGTGTGAAGCAGCTTGGATCTCCGTTGTGTGAACCAGCTTGGATCTCCGTTGTGTGAACCAGCTTGGATCTCCGTTGTGTGAACCAGCTTGTATCTCCGTTGTGTGAAGCAGCTTGGATCTCCATTGTGTGAACCAGCTTGGATCTCCATTGTGTGAACCAGCTTGGATCTCCGTTGTGTGAACCAGCTTGGATCTCCGTAGTGTGAACCAGCTTGGATCTCCATTGTGTGAACCACCTTAGATCTCCATTGTTTGAACCAGCTTGGAACTCCGTTGTGTGAACCAGCTTGGATCTCCGTTGTGTGAATCAGCTTGGATCTCCGTTGTGTGAACCAGCATGGATCTCCATTGTGTGAACCAGCTTGGATCTCCATTGTGTGAACCAGCTTGGATCTCCGTTGTGTGAACCAGCTTGGATCTCCATTGTGTGAACCAGCTTGGATCTGCGTTGTGTGAACCAGCTTGGATCTCCGTTGTGTGAACCAACTTGGATCTCCATCGTGTGAACCAGCTTGGATCTCCATTTTGTGAACCAACTTGGATCTCCTTTGTGTGAACCAGCTTGGATCTCCGTTGTGTGAACCAGCTTGGATCTCCATTGTGTGAACCAGCTTGGATCTCCATTATGTGAACCAGCTTGGATCTCCGTTGTGTGAACCACCTTGGATCTCCGTTGTGTGAACCAGCTTGGATCTCCATTGTGTGAACCAGCTTGGATCTCCATTGTGTGAACCAGCTTGGATCTCCATTGTGTGAACCAGCTTGGATCTCCATTGTGTGAACCAGCTTGGATCTCTACTGTGGGAACCAGCTTGGATCTCCGTTGTGTGAAACAGCTTGGATCTGCGTTGTGTGAACCAGCTTGGATCTCCGTTGTGTAAACCAGCTTGGATCTCCGTTGTGTGAACGATCTTGGATCTCCATTATGTGAACCAGCTTGGATCTCCATTTTGTGAATGAGCTTGGATCTCCGTTGTGTGAACCAGCTTGGATCTCCGTTGTGTGAACCAGCTTGGATCTCCGTTGTGTGAACCACCTTGGATCTCCATTGTGTGAACCAGCTTGGATCTCCATTGTGTGAACCAGCTTGGATCTCCATTTTGTGAACGAGCTTGGATCTCCGTTGTGTGAACCAGCTTGGATCTCCGTTGTGTGAACCAGCTTGGATCTCCGTTGTGTGAACCAGCTTGGATCTCCATTGTGTGAACCAGCTTGGATATCCATTGTGTGAACCGGCTTGGATCTCTGTTGTGTGAACCAGCTTGGATCTCCATTGTGTGAGCTAGTTTGGATCTCCATTGTGTGAACCAGCGTGGATCTCCGTTGTGTGAGCTAGCTTGGAACTCCGTTGTGTGAACCAGCTTGGATATCCGTTGTGTGGACCAGCTTGGATCTCCGTTGTGTGAACCAGCTTGGATCTCCGTTGTGTGAACCAGCTTGGATCTCCATTGTGTGAATCAACTTGGATCTCCATTGTGTGAACCAGCTTGGATCTCCATTGTGTGAACCAGCTTGGATCCCCATTGTGTGCACCAGCTTGGATCTCCATTGTGTGAACCAGCTTGGATCTCCGTTGTGTGAACCAGCTTGGATCTCCGTTGTGTGAACCAGCTTGGATCTCCGTTGTGTGAACCACCTTGGATCTCCAATGTGTGAACCAGCTTGGATCTCCGTTGTGTGAACCAGCTTGGATCTCCATTGTGTGAACCAGCTTGGATCTCCATTGTGTGAACCAGCTTGGATCTCCATTGTGTGAACCAGCTTGGATCTCCATTTTGTGAACGAGCTTGGATCTCCGTTGTGTGAACCAGCTTGGATCTCCGTTGTGTGAACCAGCTTGGATCTCCGTTGTGTGAACCAGCTTGGATCTCCATTGTGTGAACCAGCTTGGATATCCATTGTGTGAACCGGCTTGGATCTCTGTTGTGTGAACCAGCTTGGATCTCCATTGTGTGAGCTAGTTTGGATCTCCATTGTGTGAACCAGCGTGGATCTCCGTTGTACGAGCTAGCTTGGATCTCCGTTGTGTGAACCAGCTTGGATATCCGTTGCGTGGACCAGCTTGGATCTGCGTTGTGTGAACCAGCTTGGATATCCGTTGTGTGAAACAGCTTGGATCTGCGTTGTGTGAACCAGCTTGGATCTCCGTTGTGTAAACCAGCTTGGATCTCCGTTGTGTGAACGATCTTGGATCTCCATTATGTGAACCAGCTTGGATCTCCATTTTGTGAATGAGCTTGGATCTCCTTTGTGTGAACCAGCTTGGATCTCCGTTGTGTGAACCAGCTTGGATCTCCGTTGTGTGAACCACCTTGGATCTCCATTGTGTGAACCAGCTTGGATCTCCATTGTGTGAACCAGCTTGGATCTCCATTTTGTGAACGAGCTTGGATCTCCGTTGTGTGAACCAGCTTGGATCTCCGTTGTGTGAACCAGCTTGGATCTCCGTTGTGTGAACCAGCTTGGATCTCCATTGTGTGAACCAGCTTGGATATCCATTGTGTGAACCGGCTTGGATCTCTGTTGTGTGAACCAGCTTGGATCTCCATTGTGTGAGCTAGTTTGGATCTCCATTGTGTGAACCAGCGTGGATCTCCGTTGTGTGAGCTAGCTTGGAACTCCGTTGTGTGAACCAGCTTGGATATCCGTTGTGTGGACCAGCTTGGATCTCCGTTGTGTGAACCAGCTTGGATCTCTGTTGTGTGAACCAGCTTGGATCTCCATTGTGTGAATCAGCTTGGATCTCCATTGTGTGAACCAGCTTGGAGCTCCATTGTGTGAACCAGCTTGGATCTCCATTGTGTGCACCAGCTTGGATCTCCATTGTGTGAACCAGCTTGGATCTCCGTTGTGTGAACCAGCTTGGATCTCCGTTGTGTGAACCAGCTTGGATCTCCGTTGTGTGAACCACCTTGGATCTCGAATGTGTGAACCAGCTTGGATCTCCGTTGTGTGAACCAGCTTGGATCTCCATTGTGTGAACCAGCTTGGATCTCCATTGTGTGAACCAGCTTGGATCTCCATTGTGTGAACCAGCTTGGATCTCCATTTTGTGAACGAGCTTGGATCTCCGTTGTGTGAACCAGCTTGGATCTCCGTTGTGTGAACCAGCTTGGATCTCCGTTGTGTGAACCAGCTTGGATCTCCATTGTGTGAACCAGCTTGGATATCCATTGTGTGAACCGGCTTGGATCTCTGTTGTGTGAACCAGCTTGGATCTCCATTGTGTGAGCTAGTTTGGATCTCCATTGTGTGAACCAGCGTGGATCTCCGTTGTACGAGCTAGCTTGGATCTCCATTGTGTGAACCAGCTTGGATATCCGTTGTGTGGACCAGCTTGGATCTCCGTTGTGTGAACCAGCTTGGATCTCCGTTGTGTGAACCAGCTTGGATCTCCATTGTGTGAATCAGCTTGGATCTCCATTGTGTGAACCAGCTTGGATCTCCATTGTGTGAACCAGCTTGGATCTCCATTGTGTGCACCAGCTTGGATCTCCATTGTGTGAACCAGCTTGGATCTCCGTTGTGTGAACCAGCTTGGATCTCCGTTGTGTGAACCAGCTTGGATCTCCGTTGTGTGAACCACCTTGGGTCTCCGTTGTGTGAACCAGCTTGGATCTCCGTTGTGTGAACCAGCTTGGATCTCCATTGTGTGAACCAGCTTGGATCTCCATTGTGTGAACCAGCTTGGATCTCCGTTGTGTGAACCAGCTTGGATCTCCATTGTGTGAACCAGCTTGGATCTCCGTTGTGTGAACCAGCTTGGATCTCCATTGTTTGAACCAGCTTGAATCTCCGTGGTGTGAACCAGCTTGGCTCTCTATTTTGTGAACCAGCTTGGATCTCCATTGTGTGAACCAGCCTGGATCTCCATTGTGTGAACCAGCTTGGATCTCCGTTGTGTGAACCAGCTTGGATCTCCATTGTTTGAACCAGCTTGAATCTTCATTGTGTGAACCAGCTTGGATCTCCATTGTTTGAGCCAGCTTGAATCTTCATTGTGTGAACCAGCTTGGATCTCCGTTGTGTGAACCAGCTTGGATCTCCATTGTGTGAACCAGCTTGGATCTCCATTGTTTGAGCCTGCTTGAATCTTCATTGTGTGAACCAGCTTGGATCTCCATTGTGTGAACCAGCTCGGATCTCCGTAGTGTGAATCAGCTTGGATCTCCATTGTGTGAACCAGCTTGGAACTCCGTTGTGTGAACCAGCTTGGATCTCCGTTGTGTGAACCAGCTTGGATCTCCGTTGTGTGAACCAGCATGGATCTCCAATGTGTGAACCAGCTTGGATCTCCATTGTGTGAACCAGCTTGGATCTCCATTGTGTGAACTAGCTTGGATCTCCATTGTGTGAACCAGCTTGGATCTCCGTTGTGTGAACGAGCTTGGATCTCCGTTGTGTGAACCAACTTGGATCTCCATTGTGTGAACCAGCTTGGATCTCCGCAGTGTGAATCAGCTTGGTTCTCCATTGTGTGAACCAGCTTGGAACTCCGTTGTGTGAACCAGCTTGGATCTCCGTTGTGTGAACCAGCTTGGATCTCCGTTGTGTGAACCAGCATGGATCTCCATTGTGTGAACCAGCTTGGATCTCCATTGCGTGAACCAGCTTGGATCTCCATTGTGTGAACCAGCTTGGATGTCCATTGTGTGAACCAGCTTGGATCTCCATTGTGTGAACCAGCTTGGATCTCCGTTGTGTGAAACAGCTTGGATCTGCGTTGTGTGAACCAGCTTGGATCTCCGTTGTGTAAACCAGCTTGGATCTCCGTTGTGTGAACCAGCTTGCATCTCCATTGTGTGAACCAGCTTGGATCTCCATTTTGTGAACGAGCTTGGATCTCCGTTGTGTGAACCAGCTTGGATCTCCGTTGTGTGAACCAGCTTGGATCTCCGTTGTGTGAACCAGCTTGGATCTCCATTGTGTGAACCAGCTTGGATCTCCATTGTGTGCACCAGCTTGGATCTCCATTGTGTGAACCAGCTTGGATCTCCGTTGTGCGAACCAGCTTGGATCTCCGTTGTGTGAACCAGCTTGGATCTCCGTTGTGTGAACCACCTTGGATCTCCGTTGTGTGAACCAGCTTGGATCTCCGTTGTGTGAACCAGCTTGGATCTCCATTGTGTGAACCAGCTTGGATCTCCATTGTGTGAACCAGCTTGGATCTCCGTTGTGTGAACGAGCTTGGCTCTCTATTTTGTGAACCAGCTTGGATCTCCATTTTGTGAACCAGCCTGGATCTCCATTGTGTGAACCAGCTTGGATCTCCGTTGTGTGAACCAGCTTGGATCTCCATTGTTTGAACCAGCTTGAATCTTCATTGTGTGAACCAGCTTGGATCTCCATTGTTTGAGCCAGCTTGAATCTTCATTGTGTGAACCAGCTTGGATCTCCGTTGTGTGAACCAGCTTGGATCTCCATTGTGTGAACCAGCTTGGATCTCCATTGTTTGAGCCAGCTTGAATCTTCATTGTGTGAACTAGCTTAGATCTCCGTTGTGTGAACCAGCTTGGATCTCCATTGTGTGAACCAGCTTGGATCTCCATTGTGTGAACCAGCTTGGATCTCCATTGTGTGCACCAGCTTGGATCTCCATTGTGTGAACCAGCTTGGTTCTCCGTTGTGTGAACCAGCTTGGATCTCCGTTGTGTGAACCAGCTTGGATCTCCGTTGTGTGAACCACCTTGGATCTCCGTTGTGTGAACCAGCTTGGATCTCCGTTGTGTGAACCAGCTTGGATCTCCATTGTGTGAACCAGCCTGGATCTCCATTGTGTGAACCAGCTTGGATCTCCGTTGTGTGAACCAGCTTGGATCTCCATTGTTTGAACCAGCTTGAATCTTCATTGTGTAAACCAGCTTGGATCTTCATTGTTTGAGCCAGCTTGAATCTTCATTGTGTGAACCAGCTTGGATCTCCATTGTGTGAACCAGCTTGGATCTCCATTGTTTGAGCCAGCTTGAATCTTCATTGTGTGAACCAGCTTGGATCTCCATTGTGTGAACCAGCTTGGATCTCCGTAGTGTGAATCAGCTTGGATCTCCATTGTGTGAACCAGCTTGGAACTCCGTTGTGTGAACCAGCTTGGATCTCCGTTGTGTGAACCAGCTTGGATCTCCGTTGTGTGAACCAGCATGGATCTCCAATGTGTGAACCAGCTTGGATCTCCATTGTGTGAACCAGCTTGGATCTCCATTGTGTGAACTAGCTTGGATCTCCATTGTGTGAACCAGCTTGGATCTCCGTTGTGTGAACCAGCTTGGATCTCCGTTGTGTGAACCAACTTGGATCTCCATTGTGTGAACCAGCTTGGATCTCCATTATGTGAATCAGCTTGGATCTCCATTGTGTGAACCAGCTTGGAACTCCGTTGTGTGAACCAGCTTGGATCTCCGTTGTGTGAACTAGCTTGGATCTCCGTTGTGTGAACCAGCATGGATCTCCATTGTGTGAACCAGCTTGGATCTCCATTGAGTGAACCAGCTTGGATCTCCATTGTGTGAACCAGCTTGGATCTCCATTGTGTGAACCAGCTTGGATCTCCATTTTGTGAACGAGCTTGGATCTCCGTTGTGTGAACCAGCTTGGATCTGCATTGTGTGAACCAGCTTGGATCTCCGTTGTGTGAACCAGCTTGGATCTCCGTTGTGTGAACCAACTTGGATCTCCGTTGTGTGAACCAGCTTGGATCTCCGTTGTGTGAACCAGCTTGGATCTCCATTGTGTGAACCCGATTGGATCTCCGTTGTGTGAACCAGCTTGGATCTCCGTTGTGTGAACCAGCTTGGATCTCCGTTGTGTGAACCAGCTTGGATCTCCATTGTGTGGACCAGCTTGGATGTCCATTGTGTGAACCAGCTTGGATCTCCATTGTGTGAACCAGCTTGGATCTCCATTGTGTGAACCAGCTTGGATCTCCATTGTGTGAACCAGCTTGGATCTCCGTTGTGTGAAACAGCTTGGATCTGCGTTGTGTGAACCAGCTTGGATCTCCGTTGTGTAAACCAGCTTGGATCTCCGTTGTGTGAACCAGCTTGCATCTCCATTGTGTGAACCAGCTTGGATCTCCATTTTGTGAACGAGCTTGGATCTCCGTTGTGTGAACCAGCTTGGATCTGCGTTGTGTGAACCAGCCTGGATCTCCGTTGTGTGAACCAGCTTGGATCTCCATTGTGTGAACCAGCTTGGATCTCCATTGTGTGAAACGGCTTGGATCTCCATTGTGTGAACCAGCTTGGATCTCCATTGTGTGAGCTAGCTTGCATCTCCATTGTGTGAACCAGCGTGGATCTCCGTTGTGTGAGCTAGCTTGGATCTCCGTTGTGTGAACCAACTTGGATATCCGTTGTGTGAACCAGCTTGAATCTCCGTTGTGTGAACCAGCTTGGATCTCCGTTGTGTGAATCAGCTTGGATCTCCATTGTGTGAACGAGCTTGGATCTCCATTGTGTGAACCAGCTTGGATCTCCGTTGTGTGAACCATCTTGGATCTCCGTTGTGTGAAACAGCTTGGATCTGCGTTGTGCGAACCAGCTTCGATCTCCGTTGTGTAAACCAGCTTGGATCTCCGTTGTGTGAACCAGCTTCGATCTCCATTATGTGAACCAGCTTGGATCTCCATTGTGTGAACCAGCTTGGATCTCCGGTGTGTGAACCGGTTTGGATCTCCGTTGTGTGAACCAGCTTGGATCTCCGTTGTGTGAAACAGCTTGGATGTGCGTTGTGTGAACCAGCTTGGATCTCCGTGGTGTAAACCAGCTTGGATCTCCGTTGTGTGAACCAGCTTGGATCTCCATTATGTGAACCAGCTTGGGTCTACATTGTGTGAAGCAGCTTGGATCTCCATTTTGTGAACGAGCTTGGATCTCCGTTGTGTAAACCAGCTTGGATCTCCGTTGTGTGAACCAGCTTGAATCTCCGTTGTGTGAACCAGCATGGATCTCTGTTGGGTGAACCAGCTTGGATCTGCGTTGTGTGAACCAGCTTGGATCTCCGTTGTGTAAACCAGCTTGGATCTCCATTGTGTGAACCAGCTTGGATCTCCATTATGTGAACCAGCTTGGATCTCCATTGTGTGAACCAGCTTGGATCTCCATTTTGTGAACGAGCTTGGATCTCCGTTGTGTGAACCAGCTTGGATCTCCGTTGTGTGAACCAGCTTGGATCTCCGTTGTGTGAACCAGCTTGGATCTCCATTGTGTGAACCAGCTTGGATCTCCATTGTGTGAAACGGCTTGGATCTCCATTGTGTGAGCTAGCTTGGATCTCCATTGTGTGAACTAGCGTGGATCTCCGTTGTGTGAGCTAGCTTGGATCTCCGTTGTGTGAACCAGCTTGGATATCGGTTGTGTGAACTAGCTTGGATCTCCGTTGCGTGAACCAGCTTGGATCTCCGTTGTGTGAATCAGCTTGGATCTCCATTGTGTGAACCAGCTTGGATCTCCATTGTGTGAACCACCTTGGATCTCCGTTGTGTGAACCAGCTTGGATCTCCGTTGTGTGAAACAGCTTGGATCTGCGTTGTGTGAACCAGCTTGGATCTCCGTTGTGTAAACTAGCTTGGATCTCCGTTGTGTGAACCAGCTTGGATCTCCATTATGTGAACCAGCTTGGATCTCCATTGTGTGAACCAGCTTGGATCTCCGTTGTGTGAACCGGTTTGGATCTCCGTTGTGTGAACCAGCTTGGATCTCTGTTGTGTGAAACAGCTTGGATCTGCGTTGTGTGAACCAGCTTGGATCTCCATTTTGTGAACGAGCTTGGATCTCCGTTGTGTGAGCCAGCTTGGATCTCCGTTGTGTGAACCAGCTTGGATCTCCATTGTGTGAACCAGCTTGGATCTCCGTTGTGTGAACCGGCTTGGATCTCCATTGTGTGAACCAGCTTGGATATCCATTGTGTGAGCTAGCTTGGATCTCCATTGTGTGAACCAGCGTGGATCTCCGTTGTGTGAGCTAGCTTGGATCTCCGTTGTGTGAACCAGCTTGGATATCCATCGTGTGAACCGGCTTGGATCTCCGTAGTGTGAACCGGCTTGGATCTCCATTGTGTGAACCAGCTTGGATCTCCATTGTGTGAACCAGCTTGGATCTCCATTGTGTGAACCAGCTTGGATCTCCATTGTGTGAACCAGCTTGGATCTCCATTATGTGAACCAGCTTGGATCTCCATTGTGTGAACCAGCTTGGATCTCCGTTGTGTGAACCAGCTTGGATCTCCATGTTGTGAACCAGCTTGGATCTCCGTTGTGTGAACCAGTTTGGATCTCGGTTGTGTGAACCAGCTTGGATCTCCGTTGTGTGAACCAGCTTGGATCTCCGTTGTGTGAACCAGCTTGAATCTCCATTGTGTGAACCAGGTTGGATCTCCATTGTGCGAACCAGCTTGGATCTCCATTGTGTGAACCAGCTTGGATCTCCATTGTGTGAACCAGCTTGGATCTCCATTGTGTGAACCACCTTGTATCTCCATTGTGTGAACCAGCTTGGATCTCCGTTGTGTGAACCAGCTTGGATCTCCGTTGTGTGAACCAGCTTGGATCTCCGTTGTGTGAACCAGGTTGGATCTCCATTGTGTGAACCGGCTTGGATCTCCGTCGTGTGAACCAGCTTGCATCTCCGTTGTGTGAACCAGCTTGGATCTCCGTTGTGTGAACCAGCTTAGATCTCCATTGTGTGAGCTAGCTTGGATCTCCGTTGTGTGAACCAGCTTGGATCTCCATTGTGTGAACCAGCTTGGATCTCCATTGTTTGAGCCAGCTTGAATCTTCATTGTGTGAACCAGCTTGGATCTCCATTGTGTGAACCAGCTTGGATCTCCGTATTGTGAATCAGCTTGGATCTCCGTTGTGTGAACCAGCATGGATCTCCGATGTGTGAACCAGCTTGGATCTCCATTGTGTGAACCACCTTGGATCTCCATTGTGTGAACTAGCTTGGATCTCCATTGTGTGAACCAGCTTGGATCTCCGTTGTGTGAACCAGCTTGCATCTCCGTTGTGTGAACCAACTTGGATCTCCATTGTGTGAACCAGCTTGGATCTCCATTATGTGAATCAGCTTGGATCTCCATTGTGTGAACCAGCTTGGAACTCCGTTGTGTGAACCAGCTTGGATCTCCGTTGTGTGAACCAGCATGGATCTCCATTGTGTGAACCAGCTTGGATCTCCATTGAGTGAACCAGCTTGGATCTCCATTGTGTGAACCAGCTTGGATCTCGATTGTGTGAACCAGCTTGGATCTCCATTTTGTGAACGAGCTTGGATCTCCGTTGTGTGAACAAGCTTGGATCTGCATTGTGTGAACCAGCTTGGATCTCCGTTGTGTGAACCAGCTTGGATCTCCGTTGTGTGAACCAACTTGGATCTCCGTTGTGTGAACCAGCTTGGATCTCCGTTGTGTGAACCAGCTTGGATCTCCATTGTGTGAACCCGATTGGATCTCCGTTGTGTGAACCAGCTTGGATCTCCGTTGTGTGAACCAGCTTGGATCTCCGTTGTGTGAACCAGCTTGGATCTCCATTGTGTGGACCAGCTTGGATGTCCATTGTGTGAACCAGCTTGGATCTCCATTGTGTGAACCAGCTTGGATCTCCATTGTGTGAACCAGCTTGGATCTCCGTTGTGTGAACCAGCTTGGATCTCCGTTGTGTGAAACAGCTTGGATCTGCGTTGTGTGAACCAGCTTGGATCTCCGTTGTGTAAACCAGCTTGGATCTCCGTTGTGTGAACCAGCTTGCATCTCCATTGTGTGAACCAGCTTGGATCTCCATTTTGTGAACGAGCTTGGATCTCCGTTGTGTGAACCAGCTTGGATCTGCGTTGTGTGAACCAGCCTGGATCTCCGTTGTGTGAACCAGCTTGGATCTCCATTGTGTGAACCAGCTTGGATCTCCATTGTGTGAAACGGCTTGGATCTCCATTGTGTGAACCAGCTTGGATCTCCATTGTGTGAGCTAGCTTGCATCTCCATTGTGTGAACCAGCGTGGATCTCCGTTGTGTGAGCTAGCTTGGATCTCCGTTGTGTGAACCAACTTGGATATCCGTTGTGTGAACCAGCTTGGATCTCCATTTTGTGAACGAGCTTGGATCTCCGTTGTGTGAGCCAGCTTGGATCTCCGTTGTGTGAACCAGCTTGGATCTCCATTGTGTGAACCAGCTTGGATCTCCGTTGTGTGAACCGGCTTGGATCTCCATTGTGTGAACCAGCTTGGATATCCATTGTGTGAGCTAGCTTGGATCTCCATTGTGTGAACCAGCGTGGATCTCCGTTGTGTGAGCTAGCTTGGATCTCCGTTGTGTGAACCAGCTTGGATCTCCATTGTGTGAACCAGCTTGGATCTCCATTGTGTGAAACGGCTTGGATCTCCATTGTGTGAACCAGCTTGGATCTCCATTGTGTGAGCTAGCTTGCATCTCCATTGTGTGAACCAGCGTGGATCTCCGTTGTGTGAGCTAGCTTGGATCTCCGTTGTGTGAACCAACTTGGATCTGCGTTGTGTGAACCAGCTTGGATCTCCATTTTGTGAACGAGCTTGGATCTCCGTTGTGTGAGCCAGCTTGGATCTCCGTTGTGTGAACCAGCTTGGATCTCCATTGTGTGAACCAGCTTGGATCTCCGTTGTGTGAACCGGCTTGGATCTCCATTGTGTGAACCAGCTTGGATATCCATTGTGTGAGCTAGCTTGGATCTCCATTGTGTGAACCAGCGTGGATCTCCGTTGTGTGAGCTAGCTTGGATCTCCGTTGTGTGAACCAGCTTGGATATCCATCGTGTGAACCGGCTTGGATCTCCGTAGTGTGAACCGGCTTGGATCTCCATTGTGTGAACCAGCTTGGATCTCCATTGTGTGAACCAGCTTGGATCTCCATTGTGTGAACCAGCTTGGATCTCCATTGTGTGAACCAGCTTGGATCTCCATTATGTGAACCAGCTTGGATCTCCATTGTGTGAACCAGCTTGGATCTCCGTTGTGTGAACCAGCTTGGATCTCCATGTTGTGAACCAGCTTGGATCTCCGTTGTGTGAACCAGTTTGGATCTCGGTTGTGTGAACCAGCTTGGATCTCCGTTGTGTGAACCAGCTTGGATCTCCGTTGTGTGAACCAGCTTGAATCTCCATTGTGTGAACCAGGTTGGATCTCCATAGTGCGAACCAGCTTGGATCTCCATTGTGTGAACCAGCTTGGATCTCCATTGTGTGAACCAGCTTGGATCTCCATTGTGTGAACCAGCTTGTATCTCCATTGTGTGAACCAGCTTGGATCTCCGTTGTGTGAACCAGCTTGGATCTCCGTTGTGTGAACCAGCTTGGATCTCCGTTGTGTGAACCAGGTTGGATCTCCATTGTGTGAACCGGCTTGGATCTCCGTCGTGTGAACCAGCTTGCATCTCCGTTGTGTGAACCAGCTTGGATCTCCGTTGTGTGAACCAGCTTAGATCTCCATTGTGTGAGCTAGCTTGGATCTCCGTTGTGTGAACCAGCTTGGATCTCCATTGTGTGAACCAGCTTGGATCTCCATTGTTTGAGCCAGCTTGAATCTTCATTGTGTGAACCAGCTTGGATCTCCATTGTGTGAACCAGCTTGGATCTCCGTAGTGTGAATCAGCTTGGATCTCCGTTGTGTGAACCAGCATGGATCTCCAATGTGTGAACCAGCTTGGATCTCCATTGTGTGAACCACCTTGGATCTCCATTGTGTGAACTAGCTTGGATCTCCATTGTGTGAACCAGCTTGGATCTTCGTTGTGTGAACCAGCTTGCATCTCCGTTGTGTGAACCAACTTGGATCTCCATTGTGTGAACCAGCTTGGATCTCCATTATGTGAATCAGCTTGGATCTCCATTGTGTGAACCAGCTTGGAACTCCGTTGTGTGAACCAGCTTGGATCTCCGTTGTGTGAACCAGCTTGGATCTCCGTTGTGTGAACCAGCATGGATCTCCATTGTGTGAACCAGCTTGGATCTCCATTGAGTGAACCAGCTTGGATCTCCATTGTGTGAACCAGCTTGGATCTCCATTGTGTGAACCAGCTTGGATCTCCATTTTGTGAACGAGCTTGGATCTCCGTTGTGTGAACCAGCTTGGATCTGCATTGTGTGAACCAGCTTGGATCTCCGTTGTGTGAACCAGCTTGGATCTCCGTTGTGTGAACCAACTTGGATCTCCGTTGTGTGAACCAGCTTGGATCTCCGTTGTGTGAACCAGCTTGGATCTCCATTGTGTGAACCCGATTGGATCTCCGTTGTGTGAACCAGCTTGGATCTCCGTTGTGTGAACCAGCTTGGATCTCCGTTGTGTGAACCAGCTTGGATCTCCATTGTGTGGACCAGCTTGGATGTCCGTTGTGTGAACCAGCTTGCATCTCCATTGTGTGAACCAGCTTGGATCTCCATTGTGTGAACCAGCTTGGATCTCCATTGTGTGAACCAGCTTGGATCTCCGTTGTGTGAAACAGCTTGGATCTGCGTTGTGTGAACCAGCTTGGATCTCCGTTGTGTAAACCAGCTTGGATCTCCGTTGTGTGAACCAGCTTGCATCTCCATTGTGTGAACCAGCTTGGATCTCCATTTTGTGAACGAGCTTGGATCTCCGTTGTGTGAACCAGCTTGGATCTGCGTTGTGTGAACCAGCCTGAATCTCCGTTGTGTGAACCAGCTTGGATCTCCATTGTGTGAACCAGCTTGGATCTCCATTGTGTGAAACGGCTTGGATCTCCATTGTGTGAACCAGCTTGGATCTCCATTGTGTGAGCTAGCTTGCATCTCCATTGTGTGAACCAGCGTGGATCTCCGTTGTGTGAGCTAGCTTGGATCTCCGTTGTGTGAACCGGTTTGGATATCCGTTGTGTGAACCAGCTTGAATCTCCGTTGTGTGAACCAGCTTGGATCTCCGTTGTGTGAATCAGCTTGGATCTCCATTGTGTGAACGAGCTTGGATCTCCATTGTGTGAACCAGCTTGGATCTCCGTTGTGTGAACCATCTTGGATCTCCGTTGTGTGAAACAGCTTGGATCTCCATTGTGTGAACCAGCTTGGATCTCCGGTGTGTGAACCGGTTTGGATCTCCGTTGTGTGAACCAGCTTGGATCTCCGTTGTGTGAAACAGCTTGGATGTGCGTTGTGTGAACCAGCTTGGATCTCCGTGGTGTAAACCAGCTTGGATCTCCGTTGTGTGAACCAGCTTGGATCTCCATTATGTGAACCAGCTTGGGTCTACATTGTGTGAAGCAGCTTGGATCTCCATTTTGTGAACGAGCTTGGATCTCCGTTGTGTAAACCAGCTTGGATCTCCGTTGTGTGAACCAGCTTGGATCTCCGTTGTGTGAACCAGCATGGATCTCCGTTGGGTGAACCAGCTTGGATCTGCGTTGTGTGAACCAGCTTGGATCTCCGTTGTGTAAACCAGCTTGGATCTCCATTGTGTGAACCAGCTTGGATCTCCATTATGTGAACCAGCTTGGATCTCCATTGTGTGAACCAGCTTGGATCTCCATTTTGTGAACGAGCTTGGATCTCCGTTGTGTGAACCAGCTTGGATCTCCGTTGTGTGAACCAGCTTGGATCTCCGTTGTGTGAACCAGCTTGGATATCCATTGTGTGAACCAGCTTGGATCTCCATTGTGTGAAACGGCTTGGATCTCCATTGTGTGAACCAGCTTGCATCTCCATTGTGTGAGCTAGCTTGGATCTCCATTGTGTGAACTAGCGTGGATCTCCGTTGTGTGAGCTAGCTTGGATCTCCGTTGTGTGAACCAGCTTGGATATCGGTTGTGTGAACTAGCTTGGATCTCCGTTGTGTGAACCAGCTTGGATCTCCGTTGTGTGAATCAGCTTGGATCTCCATTGTGTGAACCAGCTTGGATCTCCATTGTGTGAACCAGCTTGGATCTCCGTTGTGTGAACCAGCTTGGATCTCCGTTGTGCGAAACAGCTTGGATCTGCGTTGTGTGAACCAGCTTGGATCTCCGTTGTGTAAACTAGCTTGGATCTCCGTTGTGTGAACCAGCTTGGATCTCCATTAGGTGAACCAGCTTGGATCTCCATTGTGTGAACCAGCTTGGATCTCCGTTGTGTGAACCGGTTTGGATCTCCGTTGTGTGAACCAGCTTGGATCTGCGTTGTGTGAACCAGCTTGGATCTCCATTTTGTGAACGAGCTTGGATCTCCGTTGTGTGAGCCAGCTTGGATCTCCGTTGTGGGAACCAGCTTGGATCTCCATTGTGTGAACGAGCTTGGATCTCCGTTGTGTGAACCGGCTTGGATCTCCATTGTGTGAACCAGCTTGGATATCCATTGTGTGAGCTAGCTTGGATCTCCATTGTGTGAACCAGCGTGGATCTCCGTTGTGTGAGCTAGCTTGGATCTCCGTTGTGTGAACCAGCTTGGATATCCATCGTGTGAACCGGCTTGGATCTCCGTTGTGTGAACCAGCTTGGATCTCCATGTTGTGAACCAGCTTGGATCTCCGTTGTGTGAACCAGTTTGGATCTCGGTTGTGTGAACCAGCTTGGATCTCCGTAGTGTGAACCAGCTTGGATCTCCATTGTGTGAACCAGCTTGGATCTCCATTGTGTGAACCAGCTTGGATCTCCATTGTGTGAACCAGCTTGGATCTCCATTGTGTGAACCAGCTTGGATCTCCATTATGTGAACCAGCTTGGATCTCCATTGTGTGAACCAGCTTGGATCTCCGTTGTGTGAACCAGCTTGGATCTCCATGTTGTGAACCAGCTTGGATCTCCGTTGTGTGAACCAGTTTGGATCTCGGTTGTGTGAACCAGCTTGGATCTCCGTTGTGTGAACCAGCTTGGATCTCCGTTGTGTGAACCAGCTTGAATCTCCATTGTGTGAACCAGGTTGGATCTCCATAGTGCGAACCAGCTTGGATCTCCATTGTGTGAACCAGCTTGGATCTCCATTGTGTGAACCAGCTTGGATCTCCATTGTGTGAACCAGCTTGTATCTCCATTGTGTGAACCAGCTTGGATCTCCGTTGTGTGAACCAGCTTGGATCTCCGTTGTGTGAACCAGCTTGGATCTCCGTTGTGTGAACCAGGTTGGATCTCCATTGTGTGAACCGGCTTGGATCTCCGTCGTGTGAACCAGCTTGCATCTCCGTTGTGTGAACCAGCTTGGATCTCCGTTGTGTGAACCAGCTTAGATCTCCATTGTGTGAGCTAGCTTGGATCTCCGTTGTGTGAACCAGCTTGGATTTCCATTGTGTGAACCACCTTGGATCTCCAATGTGTGAACCAGCTCGGATCTCCATTGCGTGAACCAGCTTGGATCTCCATTGTGTGAACCAACTTGGATCTCCATTGTGTGAAGCAGCTTGCATCTACATTGTGTGAACCAGCTCGGATCTCCATTGTGTGAACCAGCTTGGATCTCCATTGTGTGAACCAACATGGATCTCCATTGTGTGAACCAGCTTGGATCTCCATTGTGTGAACCGGCTTGGATCTTCGTTGTGTGAACATGCTTGGATCTCCGTTGTGTGAACCAGCTTGGATCTCCGTTGTGTAAACAAGCTTGGATCTCCATTGTGTGAACCAGGTTCGATCTCCGTTGTGTGAACCAGCTTGGATCTCCATTGTGTGAACCAGCTTGGATCTCCATGGTGTGAACCGGCTTGGATCTCCGTTGTGTGAACCAGCTTGGATCTCCGTTGTGTGAACCACCTTGGATCTCCATTGTGTGAACCAGCTTGGATCTCCATTGTGTGAACCAGCTTGGATCTCCATTGTGTGAACCAGCTTGGATCTCCGTTGTGTGAACCAGCTTGAATCTCCATTGTGTGAACCAGCTTGGATCTCCGTTGTGTGAACCAGCTTGGATCTCCATTATGTGAACCAGCTTGGATCTCCATTGTGGGAACCAGCTTGGATCCCCATTGTGTGAACCACCTTGGATCTCCATTGTGTGAACCAGCTTGGATCTCCATTGTGTGAGCTAGCTTGGATGTCCATTGTGTGAACCAGCGTGGATCTCCGTTGTGTGAGCTAGCTTGGATCTCCGTTGTGTGAACCAGCTTGGATCTCCGTTGTGTGAACCAGCTTGGATCTCCGTTGTGTGAACCAGCTTGGATCTCCATTGTGTGAACCAGCTTGGATCTCCATTGTGTAAACCAGCTTGGATCTCCAATGTGTGAACCAGCTTGGATCTGCATCGTGTGAACCAGCTTGGATCTCCATTGTGTGAACCAGCTTGGATCTCCGTTGTGTGAACCAGCTTGGATCTCCGTTGTGTGAACCAGCTTGGATTTCCGCTGTGTGAACCAGCTTGGATCTCCGTTGTGTGAACTAGCTTGGATCTCCGTTGTGTGAACCAGTTTGGATCTCCGTTGTGTGAACCAGCTTGGATCTCCGTTGTGTGAACCAGCTTGGATCTCCGTTGTGTGAACCAGCTTGGATTTCCGCTCTGTGAACCAGCTTGCATCTCCGTTGTGTGACCCAACTTGGATCTCCATTGTGTGAACCAGCTTGGATCTCTGTTGTGTGAACCAGCTTGGATCTCCGTTGTGTGAACCAGCTTGGATTTCCGCTGTGTGAACCAGCTTGGATCTCCGTTGTGTGAACTAGCTTGGATCTCCGTTGTGTGAACCAGCTTGGATCTCCATTGTGTGAACCAGCTTGGATCTCCGTTGTGTGAACCAGCTTGGATCTCCGTTGTGTGAACCAGCTTGGATTTCCGCTGTGTGAACCAGCTTGGATCTCCGTTGTGTGACCCAACTTGGATCTCCATTGTGTGAACCGGCTTGGATCTTTGTTGTGTGAACATGCTTGGATCTCCACTGTGTGAACCAGGTTGGATCTCCGTTGTGTAAACAAGCTTGGATCTCCATTGTGTGAACCAGCTTGGATCTCCGTTGTGTGAACCAGCTTGGTTCTCCGTTGTGCGAACCACCTTGGATCTCCATTGTGTGAACCAGCTTGGATCTCCGTTGTGTGAACCAGCTTGGATCTCCATTGTGTGAACCAGCTTGGATCTCCATTGTGTGAACCAGCTTGGATCTCCGTTGTGTGAACCAGCTTGAATCTCCATTGTGTGAACCAGCTTGGATCTCCGTTGTGTGAACCGGCTTGGATCTCCATTATGTGAACCAGCTTGGATCTCCATTGTGTGAACCAGCTTGGATCCCCATTGTGTGAACCACCTTGGATCTCCGTTGTGTGAACCAGCTTGGATCTCCATTGTGTGAACCAGCTTGGATCCCCATTGTGTGAACCACCTTGGATCTCCATTGTGTGAACCAGCTTGGATCTCCATTGTGTGAGCTAGCTTGGATGTCCATTGTGTGAACCAGCGTGGATCTCCGTTGTGTGAGCTAGCTTGGATCTCCGTTGTGTGAACCAGCTTGGATCTCCGTTGTGTGAACCAGCTTGGATCTCCGTTGTGTGAACCAGCTTGGATCTCCATTGTGTGAACCAGCTTGGATCTCCATTGTGTAAACCAGCTTGGATCTCCATTGTGTGAACCAGCTTGGATCTGCATTGTGTGAACCAGCTTGGATCTCCATTGTGTGAACCAGCTTGGATCTCCGTTGTGTGAACCAGCTTGGATCTCCGTTGTGTGAACCACCTTGGATTTCCGCTGTGTGAACCAGCTTGGATCTCCGTTGTGTGAACTAGCTTGGATTTCCGTTGTGTGAACCAGTTTGGATCTCCGTTGTGTGAACCAGCTTGGATCTCCGTTGTGTGAACCAGCTTGGATCTCCATTGTGTGAATCGGCTTGGATCTCCATTGTGTGAACCAGCTTGGATCTCCATTGTGTGAACCACCTTGGATCTCCATTGTGTGAACCAGCTTGGATCTCCATTGTGTGAACCAGCTTGGATCCCCATTGTGTGAACCATCTTGGATCTCCGTTGTGTGAACCAGCTTGGATCTCCGTTGTGTGAACCAGCTTGGATCTCCGTTGTGTGAACCAGCTTGGATCTCCATTGTGTGAACCGGCTTGGATCTCCGTTGTGTGAACCAGCTTGGATCTCCATTGTGTGAACCAGCTTGGATCTCCGTTGTGTGAACCAGCTTGCATCCCCGTTGTGTGAACCAGCTTGAATCTCCATTGTGTGAACCACCTTGGATCTCCGTTGTGTGAACCAGCGTTGGATCTCCATTGTGTGAACCAGCTTGGATCTCCTTTGTGTGAACCAGCTTGGATCTGCCTTGTATGAACCAGCTTGGATCTCCGTTGTGTGAACCGGCTTGGATCTCCATTGTGTGAACCAGCTTGGATCTCCATTGTGTGAACCAGCTTGGATCTCCATTGTGTGAACCAGCTTGGATCTGCCTTGTATGAACCAGCTTGGATCTCCGTTGTGTGAACCAGCTTGGATCTCCGTTGTGTGAGCTAGCTTGGATCTCCATTGTGTGAACCAGCTTGGATCTCCGTTGTGTGAACCAGCTTGGATCTCCATTGTGTGAACCAACTTAGATCTCCATTGTGTGAAACAGCTTGGATCTCCGTTGTGTGAACCGGCTTGGATCTCCGTTGTGTGAACCAGCTTGGATCTCCATTGTGTGAACCAGCATGGATCTCCATTGTGTGAACCGGCTTGGATCTCCATTGTGTGAACCAGCTTGGATCTCCATTGTGTGAACCAGCTTGGATCTCCATTGTGTGAACCAGCTTGGATCTCCGTTGTGTGAACCAGCTTGGATCTCCATTCTGTGAACCAGCTTGGATCTCCATTGTGTGAACCAGCTTGGATCTCCGTTGTGTGAACCAGCTTGGATCTCCGTTGTGTGAACCAGCTTGGATCTCCGTTGTGTGAACCAGCTTGGATCTCCGTTGTGTGAACCACCTTGGATCTCCATTGTGTGAACCGCCTTGGATCTCCGTTGTGTGAACCAGCTTGGATCTCCATTGTGTGAACCAACTTAGATCTGCATTGTGTGAAACAGCTTGGATCTCCGTTGTGTGAACCGGCTTGGATCTCCGTTGTGTGAACCAGCTTGGATCTCCATTGTGTGAACCAGCATGGATCTCCATTGGGTGAACCGGCTTGGATCTCCATTGTGTGAACCAGCTTGGATCTCCATTGTGTGAACCAGCTTGGATCTCTATTGTGTGAACCAGCTTGGATCTCCGTTGTGTGAACCAGCTTGGATCTCCATTGTGTGAACCAGCTTGGATCTCCATTGTGTGAACCAGCTTGGATCTCCGTTGTGTGAACCAGCTTGGATCTCCGTTGTGTGAACCAGCTTGGATCTCCGTTGTGTGAACCAGCTTGGATCTCCGTTGTGTGAACCACCTTGGATCTCCGTTGTGTGAACCCGATGGGATCTCCGTTGTGTGAACCAGCTTGATTATCCGTTGTGTGAACCAGCTTGGATCTCCGTTGTGTGAACCAGCTTGGATCTCCGCTGTGTGAACCAGCTTGGATCTCCATTGTGTGAACCAGCTTGGATCTCCATTGTGTGAACCAGCTTGGATCCCCGTTGTGTGAACCAGCTTGGATCTCCGTTGTGTGAACCAGCTTGGCTCTCCGTTGTGTGAACCAGCTTGGATCTCCATTGTGTGAACCAGCTTCGATCTCCATTGTGTGAACCAGCTTGGATCTCCATTGTGTGAACCAGCTTGATTCTCCGTTCTGTGAACCAGCTTGGATCTCCGTTGTGTGAACCAGCTTGGATCTCCGTTGTGTGAACCAGCTTGGATCTCCATTGTGTGAACCAGCTTCGATCTCCATTGTGTGAACCAGCTTGGATCTCCATTGTGTGAACCAGCTTGGATCTCCATTGTGTGAACCAGCTTGGATCTCCGTTGTGTGAACCGGCTTGGATCTCCATTGTGTGAACCCGCTTGGATCTCCATTGCGTGAACCAGCTTGGATCTCTATTGTGTGAACCAGCTTGGATCTCCATTGTGTGAACCAGCTTGGATCTCCGTTGTGTGAACCAGCTTGGATCTCCGTTGGGTGAACCAGCTTGGATCTCCATTGTGTGAACCAGCTTGGATCTCCATTGTGTGAACCAGCTTGGATCTCCATTGTGTGAACCAGCTTGGATCTCCATTGAGTGAACCAGCTTGGATCTCCGTTGTGTGAACCAGCTTGGATCTCCATTGTGTATACCAGCTTCGATGTCCATTGTGTGAACCAGCTTGGATTTCCATTGTGTGAACCAGCTTGGATCTCCATTGTGTGAACCAGCTTGGATCTCCGTTGTGTGAACCGGCTTGGATCTCCGTTGTGTGAACCAGCTTGGATCTCCGTTGTGTGAACCAGTTTGGATCTGCATTGTGTGAACCAGCTTGGATCTCCGTTGTGTGAACCAGTTTGGATCTCCATTATGTGAACCAGCTTGGATCTTCATTGTGTGGACCAGCTTGGATCTCCATTGTGTGAACCAGCTTGGATCTCCGTTGTGTGAACTAGCCTGGATCTCCGTTGTGTGAACCAGCTTGGATCTCCATTGTGTGAACCAGCTTGGATCTCCATTGTTTGAACCAGGTTGAATCTTCATTGTGTGAACCAGCTTGGATCTCCATTGTGTGAGCTAGCTTGAATCTCCATTGTGTGAACCAGCTTGGATCTCCGTTGTGTGAGCTAGCTTGGAACTCCTTTGTGTGAACCAGCTTGGATCTCCGTTGTGTGAACCAGCTTGGATCTCCGTTGTGTGAACCAGCTTGGATCTCCGTTGTGTGAACCAGCTTGGATCTCCATTGTGTGAACTAGCTTGGATCTCCATTGTGTGAACCAGCTTGGATCTCCATTGTGTGAACCAGCTTGGATCTCCATTGTGTGAACCAGCTTGGATCTCCGTTGTGTGAACCAGCTTGGATCTCCATTGTGTTAACCAGCTTGGATCTCCAATGTGTGAACCAGCTTGGATCCCCGTTGTGTGAACCAGCTTGGATCTCCATTGTGTGAACCAGCTTCGATCTCCATTGTGTGAACCAGCTTGGATCTCCATTGTGTGAACCAGCTTGGATCTCCATTGTGTGAACCAGCTTGGATCTCGTTGTGTGAACCAGCTTGGATCTCCATTGTGTGACCCAGCTTGGATCTCCAATGTGTGAACCAGCTTGGATCTCCGTTGTGTGAACCAGCTTGGATCTCCATTGTGTGAACCAGCTTGGATCTCCGTTGTGTGAACCAGCTTGGATCTCCATTGTGTGAAGCAGCTTGGATCTCCATTGTGTGAACCAGCTTGGATCTCCATTGTGTGAACCAGCTTGGATCTCCGTTGTGTGAACCAACTTGGATCTCCATTGTGTGAACTAGCTTGGATCTCCATTGTGTGAACCAGCTTGGATCTCCGTTGTGTGAACCGGCTTGGATCTCCGTTGTGTGAACCAGCTTGGATCTCCGTTGTGTGAACCCGATTGGATCTCCGTTGTGTGAACCAGCTTGATTCTCCGTTGTGTGAACCAGCTTGGATCTCCGTTGTGTGAACCAGCTTGGATCTCCATTGTGTGAACAAGCTTGGATTTCCATTGTGTGAACCAGCTTGGATCCCCGTTGTGTGAACTAGCTTGGATCTCCGTTGTGTGAACCAGCTTGGATCTCCGTTGTGTGAACCAGCTTGGATCTCCATTGTGTGAACCACCTTCGATCTCCATTGTGTGAACCAGCTTGGATCTCCATTGTGTGAACCAGCTTGGATCTCCATTGTGTGAACCAGCTTGGATCTCCGTTGTGTGAACCGCCTTGGATCTCCGGTGTGTGAAATAGCTTGGATCTCCGTTGTGTGAACCGGCTTGGATCTCCATTGTGTGAACCAGCTTGGATCTCCATTGCGTGAACCAGCTTGGATCTCCATTGTGTGAACCAGCTTGGATCTCCGTTGTGTGAACCAGCTTGGATCTCCATTGTGTGAACCAGCTTCGATCTCCATTGTGTGAACCAGCTTGGATTTCCATTGTGTGAACCAGCTTGGATCTGCATTGTGTGAACCAGCTTGGATCTCCGTTGTGTGAACCGGCTTGGATCTCCGTTGTGTGAACCAGCTTGGATCTCCGTTGTGTGAACTCGTTTGGATCTCCATTGTGTGAACCAGCTTGGATCTCCATTGTGTGAACCAGCTTGGATCTCCGTTGTGTGAACCAGCTTGGATCTCCATTGTGTGAACCAGCTTGGATCTCCGTTGTGTGAACAAGCTTGGATCTCCGATATGTGAACCAGCTTGGATCTCCGTTGTGTGAACCAGCTTGGATCTCCATTGTGTGAACCAGCTTGGATCTCCGTTGTGTGAAGTAGCTTGGATCTCCGTTGTGTGAACCAGCTTGGATCTCCATTGTGTGAACCAGCTTGGATCTCCATTGTTTGAACCAGGTTGAGTCTTCATTGTGTGAACCAGCTTGGATCTCCATTGTGTGAGCTAGCTTGGATCTCCATTGTGTGAACCAGCTTGGATCTCCGTTGTGTGAACCAGCTTGGATCTCCGTTGTGTGAACCAGCTTGGATCTCCATTGTGTGAACCAGCTTGGATCTCCATTGTGTGAACCAGCTTGGATCTCCATTGTGTGAATCAGCTTGGATCTCCATTGTGTGAACCAGCTTGGATCTCCATTGTGTGAACCAGCTTGGATCTCCGTTGTGTGAACCAGCTTGGATCTCCATTGTGTGAACCAGCTTGGATCTCCATTGTGTGAACCAGCTTGGATCCCCGTTGTGTGAACCAGCTTGGGTCTCCATTGTGTGAACCAGCTTCGATCTCCATTGTGTGAACCAGCTTGGATCTCCATTGTGTGAACCAGCTTGGATCTCCATTGTGTGAACCAGCTTGGATCTCCGTTGTGTGAACCAGCTTGGATCTCCATTGTGTGACCCAGCTTGGATCCCCGTTGTGTGAACCAGCTTGGATCTCCGTTGTGTGAACCAGCTTGGATCTCCGTTGTGTGAACCAGCTTGGATCTCCATTGTGTGAACCAGCTTCGATCTCCATTGTGTGAACCAGCTTGGATCTCCATTGCGTGAACCAGCTTGGATCTCCATTGTGTGAACCAGCTTAGATCTCCGTTGTGTGAAGCTGCTTGGATCTCCGTTGTGTGAACCAGCTTGGATCTCCATTGTGTGAACCAGCTTGGATCTCCATTGTGTGAACCAGCTTGGATCTCCATTGTGTGAACCGGCTTGGATCTCCGGTGTGTGAACCAGCTTGGATCTCCGTTGTGTGAACCCGATTGGATCTCCGTTGTGTGAACCAGCTTGATTCTCCGTTGTGTGAACCAGCTTGGATCTCCGTTGTGTGAAGCAGCTTGGATCTCCATTGTGTGAACCAGCTTGGATCCCCGTTGTGTGAACCAGCTTGGATCTCCGTTGTGTGAACCAGCTTGGATCTCCGTTGTGTGAACCAGCTTGGATCTCCATTGTGTGAACCAGCTTGGATCTCCATTGTGTGAGCTAGCTTGGAACTCCTTTGTGTGAACCAGCTTGGATCTCCGTTGTGTGAACCAGCTTGGATCTCCGTTGTGTGCACCAGCTTGGATCTCCATTGTGTGAACCAGCTTGGATCTCCATTGTGTGAACCAGCTTGGATCTCCATTGTGTGAATCAGCTTGGATCTCCATTGTGTGAACCAGCTTGGATCTCCATTGTGTGAACCAGCTTGGATCTCCGTTGTGTGAACCAGCTCGGATCTCCATTGTGTGAACCAGCTTGGATCTCCATTGTGTGAACCAGCTTGGATCCCCGTTGTGTGAACCAGCTTGGATCTCCATTGTGTGAACCAGCTTGGATCTCCGTTGTGTGAACCAGCTTGGATCTCCATTGTGTGAACCAGCTTGGATCTCCATTGTGTGAACCAGCTTGGATCCCCGTTGTGTGAACCAGCTTGGGTCTCCATTGTGTGAACCAGCTTCGATCTCCATTGTGTGAACCAGCTTGGATCTCTGTTGTGTGAACCAGCTTGGATCTCCATTGTGTGAACCAGCTTGGATCTCCATTGTGTGAACCAGCTTGGATCTCCATTGTGTGAATCAGCTTGGATCTCCATTGTGTGAACCAGCTTGGATCTCCATTGTGTGAACCAGCTTGGATCTCCGTTGTGTGAACCAGCTTGGATCTCCATTGTGTGAACCAGCTTGGATCTGCATTGTGTGAATCAGCTTGGATCTCCATTGTGTGAACCAGCTTGGATCTGCATTGTGTGAACCAGCTTGGATCTCCGTTGTGTGAACCAGCTTGGATCTCCATTGTGTGAACCAGCTTGGATCTCCATTGTGTGAACCAGCTTGGATCCCCGTTGTGTGAACCAGCTTGGGTCTCCATTGTGTGAACCAGCTTCGATCTCCATTGTGTGAACCAGCTTGGATCTCCATTGTGTGAACCAGCTTGGATCTCCATTGTGTGAACCAGCTTGGATCTCCGTTGTGTGAACCAGCTTGGATCTCCATTGTGTGACCCAGCTTGGATCCCCGTTGTGTGAACCAGCTTGGATCTCCGTTGTGTGAACCAGCTTGGATCTCCGTTGTGTGAACCAGCTTGGATCTCCATTGTGTGAACCAGCTTCGATCTCCATTGTGTGAACCAGCTTGGATCTCCATTGCGTGAACCAGCTTGGATCTCCATTGTGTGAACCAGCTTAGATCTCCGTTGTGTGAAGCTGCTTGGATCTCCGTTGTGTGAACCAGCTTGGATCTCCATTGTGTGAACCAGCTTGGATCTCCATTGTGTGAACCAGCTTGGATCTCCATTGTGTGAACCGGCTTGGATCTCCGGTGTGTGAACCAGCTTGGATCTCCGTTGTGTGAACCCGATTGGATCTCCGTTGTGTGAACCAGCTTGATTCTCCGTTGTGTGAACCAGCTTGGATCTCCGTTGTGTGAAGCAGCTTGGATCTCCATTGTGTGAACCAGCTTGGATCCCCGTTGTGTGAACCAGCTTGGATCTCCGTTGTGTGAACCAGCTTGGATCTCCGTTGTGTGAACCAGCTTGGATCTCCATTGTGTGAACCAGCTTGGATCTCCATTGTGTGAGCTAGCTTGGAACTCCTTTGTGTGAACCAGCTTGGATCTCCGTTGTGTGAACCAGCTTGGATCTCCGTTGTGTGAACCAGCTTGGATCTCCATGGTGTGAACCAGCTTGGATCTCCATTGTGTGAACCAGCTTGGATCTCCATTGTGTGAATCAGCTTGGATCTCCATTGTGTGAACCAGCTTGGATCTCCATTGTGTGAACCAGCTTGGATCTCCGTTGTGTGAACCAGCTTGGATCTCCATTGTGTGAACCAGCTTGGATCTCCATTGTGTGAACCAGCTTGGATCCCCGTTGTGTGAACCAGCTTGGATCTCCATTGTGTGAACCAGCTTCGATCTCCATTGTGTGAACCAGCTTGGATCTCCATTGTGTGAACCAGCTTGGATCTCCGTTGTGTGAACCAGCTTGGATCTCCGTTGTTTGAACCAGCTTGGATCTCCATTGTGTGACCCAGCTTGGATCCCCGTTGTGTGAACCAGCTTGGATCTCCGTTGTGTGAACCAGCTTGGATCTCCGTTGTGTGAACCAGCTTGGATCTCCATTGTGTGAACCAGCTTCGATCTCCATTGTGTGAACCAGCTTGGATCTCCATTGTGTGAACCAGCTTGGATCTCCATTGTGTGAACCAGCTTAGATCTCCGTTTTGTGAAGCTGCTTGGATCTCCGTTGTGTGAACCAGCTTGGATCTCCATTGTGTGAACCAGCTTGGATCTCCATTGTGTGAACCGGCTTGGATCTCCGGTGTGTGAACCAGCTTGGATCTCCGTTGTGTGAACCCGATTGGATCTCCGTTGTGTGAACCAGCTTGATTCTCCGTTGTGTGAACCAGCTTGGATCTCCGTTGTGTGAAGCAGCTTGGATCTCCATTGTGTGAACCAGCTTGGATCCCCGTTGTGTGAACCAGCTTGGATCTCCGTTGTGTGAACCAGCTTGGATCTCCGTTGTGTGAACCACCTTGGATCTCCATTGTGTGAACCACCTTCGATCTCCATTGTGTGAACCAGCTTGGATCTCCATTGTGTGAACCAGCTTGGATCTCCGTTGTGTGAACCGGCTTGGATCTCCGGTGTGTGAACCACCTTGGATCTCCGTTGTGTGAACCGGCTTGGATCTCCATTGTGTGAACCAGCTTGGATCTCCATTGCGTGAACCACCTTGGATCTCCATTGTGTGAACCAGCTTGGATCTCCATTGTGTGAACCAGCTTGGATCTCCGTTGTGTGAACCAGCTTGGATCTCCGTTGGGTAAACCAGCTTGGATCTCCATTGTGTGAACCAGCTTGGATCTCCGTTGTGTGAAGCAGCTTGGATCTCCGTTGTGTGAAGCAGCTTGGATCTCCGTTGTGTGAACCAGCTTGGATCTCCATTGTGTGAACCAGCTTGGATTTCCATTGTGTGAACCAGCTTGGATCTCCATTGTGTGAACCAGCTTGGATTTCCATTGTGTGAACCAGCTTGGATCTCCATTGTGTGAACCAGCTTGGATCTCCGTTGTGTGAACCGATTTGGATCTCCGTTGTGTGAACCAGCTTGGATGTCCGTTGTGTGAACCAGTTTGGATCTCCATTGTGTGAACCAGCTTGGATCTCCGTTGTGTGAACCAGCTTGGATCTCCATTATGTGAACCAGCTTGGATCTCCATTGTGTGAACCAGCTTGGATCTCCGTTGTGTGAACCAGCTTGGATCTCCGTTGTGTGAACCAGCTTGGATCTCCATTGTGTGAACCAGCTTGGATCTCCATTGTGTGAATGAGCTTGGATCTCCATTGTGTGAACCAGCTTGGATCTCCATTGTGTGAACCAGCTTGGATCTCCGTTGTGAGAACCTGCTTGGATCTCCATTGTGTGAACCAGCTTCGATCTCCATTGTGTGAACCAGCTTGGATCTCCATTGTGTGAACCACCTTGGATCTCCATTGTGTGAACCAGCTTGGATCTCCGTTGTGTGAAGCAGCTTGGATCTCCGTTGTGTGAACCAGCTTGGATCTCCATTGTGTGAACCAGCTTGGATCTCCATTGTGTGAACCAGCTTGAATCTCCATTGTGTGAACCGGCTTGGATCTCCGGTGTGTGAACCAGCTTGGATCTCCGTTGTGTGAACCCGATTGGATCTCCGTTGTGTGAACCAGCTTGATTCTCCGTTGTGTGAACCAGCTTGGATCTCCGTTGTGTGAACCAGCTTGAATCTCCATTGTGTGAACCAGCTTGGATCTCCATTGTGTGAACCAGCTTGGATCCCCGTTGTGTGAACCAGCTTGGATCTCCGTTGTGTGAACCAGCTTGGATATCCATTGTGTGAACCAGCTTGGATCTCGATTGTGTGAACCACCTTCGATCTCCATTGTGTGAACCAGCTTGGATCTCCATTGTGTGAACCAGCTTGGATCTCCATTGTGTGAACCAGCTTGGATCTCCGTTGTGTGAACCGGCTTGGATCTCCGGTGTGTGAACCACCTTGGATCTCCGTTGTGTGAACCGGCTTGGATCTCCATTGTGTGAACCAGCTTGGATCTCCATTGCGTGAACCAGCTTGGATCTCCATTGTGTGAACCAGCTTGGATCTCCATTGTGTGAACCAGCTTGGATCTCCATTGTGTGAACCAGCTTGGATCTCCGTTGTGTGAAGCAGCTTGGATCTCCGTTGTGTGAACCAGCTTGGATCTCCGTTGTGTGAACCAGCTTCGATCTCCATTGTGTGAACCAGCCTGGATTTCCATTGTGTGAACCAGCTTGGATCTCCATTGTGTGAACCAGCTTGGATGTCCGTTGTGTGAACCGATTTGGATCTCCGTTGTGTGAACCAGCTTGGATGTCCGTTGTGTGAACCAGCTTGGATCCCCGTTGTGTGAACCAGCTTGGATCTCCATTGCGTGAACCAGCTTGGATCTCCGTTGTGTGAACCAGCTTGGATCTCCATTGTGTGAACCAGCTTGGATGTCCGTTGTGTGAACCAGCTTGGATCTCCATTATGTGAACCAGCTTGGATCTCCATTGTGTGAACCAGCTTGGATCTCCGTTGTGTGAACCAGCTTGGATCTCCGTTGTGTGAACCAGCTTGGATCTCCGTTGTGTGAACCAGCTTCGATCTCCATTGTGTGAACCAGCTTGGATCTCCATTGTGTGAATCAGCTTGGATCTCCATTGTGTGAACCAGCTTGGATCTCCGTTGTGTGAACCAGCTTGGATCTCCATTGTGTGAACCAGCTTGGATCTCCATTGTGTGAACCAGCTTGGATCTCCATTGTGTGAACGGGCTTGGATCTCCATTGTGTGAACCAGCTTGGATCTCCGTTGTGTGAACCGGCTTGGATCTCCGCTGTGTGAACCACCTTGGATCTCCGTTGTGTGAACCGGCTGGGATCTCCATTATGTGAACCAGCTTGGATCTCCATTGTGTGAACCAGCTTGGATCTCCGTTGTGTGAACCAGCTTGGATCTCCGTTGTGTGAACCAGCTTGGATCTCCGTTGTGTGAACCAGCTTCGATCTCCATTGTGTGAACCAGCTTGGATCTCCATTGTGTGAACCAGCTTGGATCTCCATTGTGTGAACCAGCTTGGATCTCCGTTGTGTGAACCGGCTTGGATCTCCGGTGTGTGAACCACCTTGGATCTCCGTTGTGTGAACCGGCTGGGATCTCCATTGTGTGAACCAGCTTGGATCTCCATTGCGTGAACCAGCTTGGATCTCCATTGTGTGAACCAGCTTGGATCTCCATTGTGTGAACCAGCTTGGATCTCCGTTGTGTGAACCAGCTTGGATCTCCGTTGGGTAAACCAGCTTGGATCTCCATTGTGTGAACCAGCTTGGATCTCCATTGTATGAACCAGCTTGGATCTCCGTTGTGTGAAGCACCTTGGATCTCCGTTGCGTGAACCAGCTTGGATCTCCGTTGTGTGAACCAGCTTGGATCTCCATTGTGTGAACCAGCTTGGATGTCCGTTGTGTGAACCAGCTTGGATCTCCATTATGTGAACCAGCTTGGATCTCCATTGTGTGAACCAGCTTGGATCTCCGTTGTGTGAACCAGCTTGGATCTCCGTTGTGTGAACCAGCTTGGATCTCCATTGTGTGAACCAGCTTGGATCTCCATTGTGTGAATGAGCTTGGATCTCCGTTGTATGAACCAGCTTGGATCTCCATTGTGTGAACCAGCTTCGATCTCCATTGTGTGAACCAGCTTGGATCTCCATTGTGTGAACCACCTTGGATCTCCATTGTGTGAACCAGCTTGGATCTCCGTTGTGTGAAGCAGCTTGGATCTCCGTTGTGTGAACCAGCTTGGATCTCCATTGTGTGAACCAGCTTGGATCTCCATTGTGTGAACCAGCTTGGATCTCCGTTGTGTGAACCAGCTTGGATCTCCATTGTGTGAACCAGCTTCGATCTCCATTGTGTGAACCAGCTTGGATCTCCATTGTGTGAACCACCTTGGATCTCCATTGTGTGAACCAGCTTGGATCTCCGTTGTGTGAAGCAGCTTGGATCTCCGTTGTGTGAACCAGCTTGGATCTCCATTGTGTGAACCAGCTTGGATCTCCATTGTGTGAACCAGCTTGAATCTCCATTGTGTGAACCGGCTTGGATCTCCGGTGTGTGAACCAGCTTGGATCTCCGTTGTGTGAACCCGATTGGATCTCCGTTGTGTGAACCAGCTTGATTCTCCGTTGTGTGAACCAGCTTGGATCTCCGTTGTGTGAACCAGCTTGGATCTCCATTGTGTGAACCAGCTTGGATCTCCGTTGTGTGAACCAGCTTGGATCCCCGTTGTGTGAACCAGCTTGGATCTCCGTTGTGTGAACCAGCTTGGATCTCCATTGTGTGAACCAACTTGGATCTCCATTGTGTGAACCACCTTCGATCTCCATTGTGTGAACCAGCTTGGATCTCCATTGTGTGAACCAGCTTGGATCTCCATTGTGTTAACCAGCTTGGATCTCCGTTGTGTGAACCGGCTTGGATCTCCGGTGTGTGAACCACCTTGGATCTCCGTTGTGTGAACCGGCTTGGATCTCCATTGTGTGAACCAGCTTGGATCTCCATTGCGTGAACCAGCTTGGATCTCCATTGTGTGAACCAGCTTGGATCTCCATTGTGTGAACCAGCTTGGATCTCCATTGTGTGAGCCAGCTTGGATCTCCGTTGTGTGAACCAGCTTGGATCTCCGTTGGGTAAACCAGCTTGGATCTCCATTGTGTGAACCAGCTTGGATCTCCATGGTGTGAACCAGCTTGGATCTCCGTTGTGTGAAGCAGCTTGGATCTCCGTTGTGTGAACCAGCTTGGATCTCCGTTGTGTGAACCAGCTTGGATCTCCATTGTGTGAACCAGCTTCCATCTCCATTGTGTGAACCAGCCTGGATTTCCATTGTGTGAACCAGCTTGGATCTCCATTGTGTGAACCAGCTTGGATGTCCGCTGTGTGAACCGATTTGGATCTCCGTTGTGTGAACCAGCTTGGATGTCCGTTGTGTGAACCAGCTTGGATCTCCGTTGTGTGAACCAGCTTGGATCTCCATTGTGTGAACCAGCTTGGATGTCCGTTGTGTGAACCAGCTTGGATCTCCATTATGTGAACCAGCTTGGATCTCCATTGTGTGAACCAGCTTGGATCTCCGTTGTGTGAACCAGCTTGGACCTCCGTTGTGTGAACCAGCTTGGATCTCCGTTGTGTGAACCAGCTTCGATCTCCATTGTGTGAACCAGCTTGGATCTCCATTGTGTGAATCAGCTTGGATCTCCATTGTGTGAACCAGCTTGGATCTCCGTTGTGTGAACCAGCTTGGATCTCCGTTGTGTGAACCAGCTTCGATCTCCATCGTGTGAACCAGCTTGGATCTCCATTGTGTGAACCAGCTTGGATCTCCATTGTGTGAACCAGCTTGGATCTCCGTTGTGTGAACCAGCTTGGATCTCCATTGTGTGACCCAGCTTGGATCCCCGTTGTGTGAACCAGCTTGGATCTCCGTTGTGTGAACCAGCTTGGATCTCCGTTGTGTGAACCAGCTTGGATCTCCATTGTGTGAACCAGCTTCGATCTCCATTGTGTGAACCAGCTTGGATCTCCATTGTGTGAACCAGCTTGGATCTCCATTGTGTGAACAAGCTTGGATCTCCGTTGTGTGAAGCAGCTTGGATCTCCGTTGTGTGAACCAGCTTGGATCTCCATTGTGTGAACCAGCTTGGATCTCCATTGTGTGAACCAGCTTGGATCTCCATTGTGTGAACCGGCTTGGATCTCCGGTGTGTGAACCAGCTTGGATCTCCGTTGTGTGAACCCGATTGGATCTCCGTTGTGTGAACCAGCTTGATTCTCCGTTGTGTGAACCAGCTTGTATCTCCGTTGTGTGAACCAGCTTGGATCTCCGTTGTGTGAACCAGCTTGGATCTCCATTGTGTGAACCAGCTTGGATCCCCGTTGTGTGAACCAGCTTGGATCTCCATTGTGTGAACCATCTTGGATCTCCGTTGTGTGAACCGGCTTGGATCTCCGGTGTGTGAACCACCTTCGATCTCCATTGTGTGAACCGGCTTGGATCTCCATTGTGTGAACCACCTTCGATCTCCATTGTGTGAACCAGCTTGGATCTCCATTGTGTGAACCAGCTTGGATCTCCATTGTGTGAACCAGCTTGGATCTCCGTTGTGTGAACCGGCTTGGATCTCCGGTGTGTGAACCACCTTGGATCTCCGTTGTGTGAACCGGCTGGGATCTCCATTGTGTGAACCAGCTTGGATCTCCATTGCGTGAACCAGCTTGGATCTCCATTGTGTGAACCAGCTTGGATCTCCATTGTGTGAACCAGCTTGGATCTCCGTTGTGTGAACCAGCTTGGATCTCCGTTGGGTAAACCAGCTTGGATCTCCATTGTGTGAACCAGCTTGGATCTCCATTGTATGAACCAGCTTGGATCTCCGTTGTGTGAAGCACCTTGGATCTCCGTTGCGTGAACCAGCTTGGATCTCCGTTGTGTGAACCAGCTTGGATCTCCATTGTGTGAACCAGCTTGGATGTCCGTTGTGTGAACCAGCTTGGATCTCCATTATGTGAACCAGCTTGGATCTCCATTGTGTGAACCAGCTTGGATCTCCGTTGTGTGAACCAGCTTGGATCTCCGTTGTGTGAACCAGCTTGGATCTCCATTGTGTGAACCAGCTTGGATCTCCATTGTGTGAATGAGCTTGGATCTCCATTGTGTGAACCAGCTTGGATCTCCATTGTGTGAACCAGCTTGGATCTCCGTTGTGTGAACCAGCTTGGATCTCCATTGTGTGAACCAGCTTCGATCTCCATTGTGTGAACCAGCTTGGATCTCCATTGTGTGAACCACCTTGGATCTCCATTGTGTGAACCAGCTTGGATCTCCGTTGTGTGAAGCAGCTTGGATCTCCGTTGTGTGAACCAGCTTGGATCTCCATTGTGTGAACCAGCTTGGATCTCCATTGTGTGAACCAGCTTGAATCTCCATTGTGTGAACCGGCTTGGATCTCCGGTGTGTGAACCAGCTTGGATCTCCGTTGTGTGAACCCGATTGGATCTCCGTTGTGTGAACCAGCTTGATTCTCCGTTGTGTGAACCAGCTTGGATCTCCGTTGTGTGAACCAGCTTGGATCTCCATTGTGTGAACCAGCTTGGATCTCCGTTGTGTGAACCAGCTTGGATCCCCGTTGTGTGAACCAGCTTGGATCTCCGTTGTGTGAACCAGCTTGGATCTCCATTGTGTGAACCAACTTGGATCTCCATTGTGTGAACCACCTTCGATCTCCATTGTGTGAACCAGCTTGGATCTCCATTGTGTGAACCAGCTTGGATCTCCATTGTGTTAACCAGCTTGGATCTCCGTTGTGTGAACCGGCTTGGATCTCCGGTGTGTGAACCACCTTGGATCTCCGTTGTGTGAACCGGCTTGGATCTCCATTGTGTGAACCAGCTTGGATCTCCATTGCGTGAACCAGCTTGGATCTCCATTGTGTGAACCAGCTTGGATCTCCATTGTGTGAACCAGCTTGGATCTCCATTGTGTGAGCCAGCTTGGATCTCCGTTGTGTGAACCAGCTTGGATCTCCGTTGGGTAAACCAGCTTGGATCTCCATTGTGTGAACCAGCTTGGATCTCCATGGTCTGAACCAGCTTGGATCTCCGTTGTGTGAAGCAGCTTGGATCTCCGTTGTGTGAACCAGCTTGGATCTCCGTTGTGTGAACCAGCTTGGATCTCCATTGTGTGAACCAGCTTCCATCTCCATTGTGTGAACCAGCCTGGATTTCCATTGTGTGAACCAGCTTGGATCTCCATTGTGTGAACCAGCTTGGATGTCCGTTGTGTGAACCGATTTGGATCTCCGTTGTGTGAACCAGCTTGGATGTCCGTTGTGTGAACCAGCTTGGATCTCCGTTGTGTGAACCAGCTTGGATGTCCGTTGTGTGAACCAGCTTGGATCTCCATTGTGTGAACCAGCTTGGATGTCCGTTGTGTGAACCAGCTTGGATCTCCATTATGTGAACCAGCTTGGATCTCCATTGTGTGAACCAGCTTGGATCTCCGTTGTGTGAACCAGCTTGGACCTCCGTTGTGTGAACGAGCTTGGATCTCCGTTGTGTGAACCAGCTTCGATCTCCATTGTGTGAACCAGCTTGGATCTCCATTGTGTGAATCAGCTTGGATCTCCATTGTGTGAACCAGCTTGGATCTCCGTTGTGTGAACCAGCTTGGATCTCCGTTGTGTGAACCAGCTTCGATCTCCATCGTGTGAACCAGCTTGGATCTCCATTGTGTGAACCAGCTTGGATCTCCATTGTGTGAACCAGCTTGGATCTCCGTTGTGTGAACCAGCTTGGATCTCCATTGTGTGACCCAGCTTGGATCCCCGTTGTGTGAACCAGCTTGGATCTCCGTTGTGTGAACCAGCTTGGATCTCCGTTGTGTGAACCAGCTTGGATCTCCATTGTGTGAACCAGCTTCGATCTCCATTGTGTGAACCAGCTTGGATCTCCATTGTGTGAACCAGCTTGGATCTCCATTGTGTGAACAAGCTTGGATCTCCGTTGTGTGAAGCAGCTTGGATCTCCGTTGTGTGAACCAGCTTGGATCTCCATTGTGTGAACCAGCTTGGATCTCCATTGTGTGAACCAGCTTGGATCTCCATTGTGTGAACCGGCTTGGATCTCCGGTGTGTGAACCAGCTTGGATCTCCGTTGTGTGAACCCGATTGGATCTCCGTTGTGTGAACCAGCTTGATTCTCCGTTGTGTGAACCAGCTTGTATCTCCGTTGTGTGAACCAGCTTGGATCTCCGTTGTGTGAACCAGCTTGGATCTCCATTGTGTGAACCAGCTTGGATCCCCGTTGTGTGAACCAGCTTGGATCTCCATTGTGTGAACCATCTTGGATCTCCGTTGTGTGAACCGGCTTGGATCTCCGGTGTGTGAACCACCTTGGATCTCCGTTGTGTGAACCGGCTTGGATGTCCATTGTGTGAACCAGCTTGGATCTCCATTGCGTGAACCAGCTTGGATCTCCATTGTGTGAACCAACTTGGATCTCCATTGTGTGAACCAGCTTGGATCTCCGTTGTGTGAACCAGCTTGGATCTCCGTTGGGTAAACCAGCTTGGATCTCCATTGTGTGAACCAGCTTGGATCTCCATTGTGTGAACCAGCTTGGATCTCCGTTGTGTGAAGCAGCTTGGATCTCCGTTGTGTGAACCAGCTTGGATCTCCGTTGTGTGAACCAGCTTGGATCTCCATTGTGTGAACCAGCTTCGATCTCCATTGTGTGAACCAGCTTGGATTTCCATTGTGTGAACCAGCTTGGATCTCCATTGTGTGAACCAGCTTGGATCTCTATTGTGTGAACAGATTTGGATCTCCGTTGTGTGAACCAGCTTGGATGTCCGTTGTGTGAACCAGTTTGGATCTCCATTGTGTGAACCAGCTTGGATCTCCATTGCGTGAACCAGCTTGGATCTCCGTTGTGTGAACCAGCTTGGATCTCCATTGTGTGAACCAGCTTGGATGTCCGTTGTGTGAACCAGCTTGGATCTCCATTATGTGAACCAGCTTGGATCTGCATTGTGTGAACCAGCTTGGATCTCCATTGTGTGAACCAGCTTGGATCTCCGTTGTGTGAACCAGCTTGGATCTCCATTGTGTGAACCAGCTTGGATCTCCATTGTTTGAACCAGGTTGAATCTTCATTGTGTGAACCAGCTTGGATCTCCATTGTGTGAGCTAGCTTGAATCTCCATTGTGTGAACCAGCTTGGATCTCCGTTGTGTGAGCTAGCTTGGAACTCCTTTGTGTGAACCAGCTTGGATCTCCATTGTTTGAACCAGGTTGAATCTTCATTGTGTGAACCAGCTTGGATCTCCATTGTGTGAACCAGCTTGGATCTCCGTTGTGTGAACCGGCTTGGATCTCCATTGTGTGAACCAGCTTGGATCTCCATTGTGTGAACCAGCTTGGATCTCCATTGTGTGAACCAGCATGGATCTCCATTATGTGAACCAGCTTGGATCTGCATTGTGTGAACCAGCTTGGATCTCCATTGTGTGAACCAGCTTGGATCTCCGTTGTGTGAACCAGCTTGGATCTCCATTGTGTGAACCAGCTTGGATCTCCATTGTTTGAACCAGGTTGAATCTTCATTGTGTGAACCAGCTTGGATCTCCATTGTGTGAGCTAGCTTGAATCTCCATTGTGTGAACCAGCTTGGATCTCCGTTGTGTGAGCTAGCTTGGAACTCCTTTGTGTGAACCAGCTTGGATCTCCGTTGTGTGAACCAGCTTGGATCTCCGTTGTGTGAACCAGCTTGGATCTCCATTGTGTGAACCAGCTTGGATCTCCGTTGTGTGAACCGGCTTGGATCTCCATTGTGTGAACCAGCTTGGATCTCCATTGTGTGAACCAGCCTGGATCCCCGTTGTGTGAACCAGCTTGGATCTGCATTGTGTGAACCAGCTTCGATCTCCATTGTGTGAACGAGCTTGGATCTCCATTGTGTGAACCAGCTTGGATCTCCATTGTGTGAACCAGCTTGGATCTCCGTTGTGTGAACCAGCTTGGATCTCCATTGTGTGAACCAGCTTGGATCTCCATTGTGTGAACCAGCTTGGATCTCCGTTGTGTGAACCAGCTTGGATCTCCATTATGTGAACCAGCTTGGATCTCCATTGTGTGAACCAGCTTGGATCTCCGTTGTGTGAACCAGCTTGGATCTCCGTTGTGTGAACCAGCTTGGATCTCCATTGTGTGAACCAGCTTGGATCTCCATTGTGTGAATCAGCTTGGATCTCCATTGTGTGAACCAGCTTGGATCTCCATTGTGTGAACCAGCTTGGATCTCCGTTGTGTGAACCTGCTTGGATCTCCATTGTGTGAACCAGACTGGATCCCCGTTGTGTGAACCAGCTTGGATCTGCATTGTGTGAACCAGCTTCGATCTCCATTGTGTGAACCAGCTTGGATCTCCATTGTGTGAACCAGCTTGGATCTCCATTGTGTGAACCAGCTTGGATCTCCGTTGTGTGAACCGGCTTGGATCTCCATTGTGTGAACCAGCTTGGATCTCCGTTGTGTGAACCGATTTGGATCTCCGTTGTGTGAACCAGCTTGGATGTCCGTTGTGTGAACCGGTTTGGATCTCCATTGTGTGAACCAGCTTGGATCTCCGTTGTGTGAACCAGCTTGGATCTCCATTATGTGAACCAGCTTGGATCTCCATTGTGTGAACCAGCTTGGATCTCCGTTGTGTGAACCAGCTTGGATCTCCGTTGTGTGAACCAGCTTGGATCTCCATTGTGTGAACCAGCTTGGATCTCCATTGTGTGAATCAGCTTGGATCTCCATTGTGTGAACCAGCTTGGATCTCCATTGTGTGAACCAGCTTGGATCTCCGTTGTGTGAACCTGCTTGGATCTCCATTGTGTGAACCAGCTTCGATCTCCATTGTGTGAACCAGCTTGGATCTCCATTGTGTGAACCACCTTGGATCTCCATTGTGTGAACCAGCTTGGATCTCCGTTGTGTAAAGCATCTTGGATCTCCGTTGTGTGAACCAGCTTGGATCTCCATTGTGTGAACCAGCTTGGATCTCCATTGTGTGAACCAGCTTGAATCTCCATTGTGTGAACCGGCTTGGATCTCCGGTGTGTGAACCAGCTTGGATCTCCGTTGTGTGAACCCGATTGGATCTCCGTTGTGTGAACCAGCTTGATTCTCCGTTGTGTGAACCAGCTTGGATCTCCGTTGTGTGAACCAGCTTGAATCTCCATTGTGTGAACCAGCTTGGATCTCCATTGTGTGAACCAGCTTGGATCCCCGTTGTGTGAACCAGCTTGGATCTCCGTTGTGTGAACCAGCTTGGATCTCCGTTGTGTGAACCAGCTTGGATCTCGATTGTGTGAACCACCTTCGATCTCCATTGTGTGAACCAGCTTGGATCTCCATTGTGTGAACCAGCTTGGATCTCCGTTGTGTGAACCGGCTTGGAACTCCGGTGTGTGAACCACCTTGGATCTCCGTTGTGTGAACCGGCTTGGATCTCCATTGTGTGAACCAGCTTGGATCTCCATTGCGTGAACCAGCTTGGATCTCCATTGTGTGAACCAGCTTGGATCTCCATTGTGTGAACCAGCTTGGATCTCCGTTGTGTGAACCAGCTTGGATCTCTGTTGGGTAAACCAGCTTGGATCTCCATTGTGTGAACCAGCTTGGATCTCCATTGTGTGAACCAGCTTGGATCTCCGTTGTGTGAAGCAGCTTGGATCCCCGTTGTGTGAACCAGCTTGGATCTCCGTTGTGTGAACCAGCTTGGATCTCCATTGTGTGAACCAGCTTCGATCTCCATTGTGTGAACCAGCCTGGATTTCCATTGTGTGAACCAGCTTGGATCTCCATTGTGTGAACCAGCTTGGATGTCCGTTGTGTGAACCGATTTGGATCTCCGTTGTGTGAACCAGCTTGGATGTCCGTTGTGTGAACCAGCTTGGATCCCCGTTGTGTGAACCAGCTTGGATCTCCATTGCGTGAACCAGCTTGGATCTCCGTTGTGTGAACCAGCTTGGATCTCCATTGTGTGAACCAGCTTGGATGTCCGTTGTGTGAACCAGCTTGGATCTCCATTATGTGAACCAGCTTGGATCTCCATTGTGTGAACCAGCTTGGATCTCCGTTGTGTGAACCAGCTTGGATCTCCGTTGTGTGAACCAGCTTGGATCTCCGTTGTGTGAACCAGCTTCGATCTCCATTGTGTGAACCAGCTTGGATCTCCATTGTGTGAATCAGCTTGGATCTCCATTGTGTGAACCAGCTTGGATCTCCGTTGTGTGAACCAGCTTGGATCTCCATTGTGTGAACCAGCTTGGATCTCCATTGTGTGAACCAGCTTGGATCTCCATTGTGTGAACGGGCTTGGATCTCCATTGTGTGAACCAGCTTGGATCTCCGTTGTGTGAACCGGCTTGGATCTCCGCTGTGTGAACCACCTTGGATCTCCGTTGTGTGAACCGGCTGGGATCTCCATTATGTGAACCAGCTTGGATCTCCATTGTGTGAACCAGCTTGGATCTCCGTTGTGTGAACCAGTTTGGATCTCCGTTGTGTGAACCAGCTTGGATCTCCGTTGTGTGAACCAGCTTCGATCTCCATTGTGTGAACCAGCTTGGATCTCCATTGTGTGAATCAGCTTGCATCTCCATTGTGTGAACCACCTTCGATCTCCATTGTGTGAACCAGCTTGGATCTCCATTGTGTGAACCAGCTTGGATCTCCATTGTGTGAACCAGCTTGGATCTCCGTTGTGTGAACCGGCTTGGATCTCCGGTGTGTGAACCACCTTGGATCTCCGTTGTGTGAACCGGCTGGGATCTCCATTGTGTGAACCAGCTTGGATCTCCATTGCGTGAACCAGCTTGGATCTCCATTGTGTGAACCAGCTTGGATCTCCATTGTGTGAACCAGCTTGGATCTCCGTTGTGTGAACCAGCTTGGATCTCCGTTGGGTAAACCAGCTTGGATCTCCATTGTGTGAACCAGCTTGGATCTCCATTGTATGAACCAGCTTGGATCTCCGTTGTGTGAAGCACCTTGGATCTCCGTTGCGTGAACCAGCTTGGATCTCCGTTGTGTGAACCAGCTTGGATCTCCATTGTGTGAACCAGCTTGGATGTCCGTTGTGTGAACCAGCTTGGATCTCCATTATGTGAACCAGCTTGGATCTCCATTGTGTGAACCAGCTTGGATCTCCGTTGTGTGAACCAGCTTGGATCTCCGTTGTGTGAACCAGCTTGGATCTCCATTGTGTGAACCAGCTTGGATCTCCATTGTGTGAATGAGCTTGGATCTCCATTGTGTGAACCAGCTTGGATCTCCATTGTGTGAACCAGCTTGGATCTCCGTTGTGTGAACCAGCTTGGATCTCCATTGTGTGAACCAGCTTCGATCTCCATTGTGTGAACCAGCTTGGATCTCCATTGTGTGAACCACCTTGGATCTCCATTGTGTGAACCAGCTTGGATCTCCGTTGTGTGAAGCATCTTGGATCTCCGTTGTGTGAACCAGCTTGGATCTCCATTGTGTGAACCAGCTTGGATCTCCATTGTGTGAACCAGCTTGAATCTCCATTGTGTGAACCGGCTTGGATCTCCGGTGTGTGAACCAGCTTGGATCTCCGTTGTGTGAACCCGATTGGATCTCCGTTGTGTGAACCAGCTTGATTCTCCGTTGTGGGAACCAGCTTGGATCTCCGTTGTGTGAACCAGCTTGGATCTCCATTGTGTGAACCAGCTTGGATCTCCGTTGTGTGAACCAGCTTGGATCCCCGTTGTGTGAACCAGCTTGGATCTCCGTTGTGTGAACCAGCTTGGATCTCCATTGTGTGAACCAACTTGGATCTCCATTGTGTGAACCACCTTCGATCTCCATTGTGTGAACCAGCTTGGATCTCCATTGTGTGAACCAGCTTGGATCTCCATTGTGTTAACCAGCTTGGATCTCCGTTGTGTGAACCGGCTTGGATCTCCGGTGTGTGAACCACCTTGGATCTCCGTTGTGTGAACCGGCTTGGATCTCCATTGTGTGAACCAGCTTGGATCTCCATTGCGTGAACCAGCTTGGATCTCCATTGTGTGAACCAGCTTGGATCTCCATTGTGTGAACCAGCTTGGATCTCCATTGTGTGAACCAGCTTGGATCTCCGTTGTGTGAACCAGCTTGGATGTCCGTTGGGTAAACCAGCTTGGATCTCCATTGTGTGAACCAGCTTGGATCCCCATGGTGTGAAGCAGCTTGGATCTCCGTTGTGTGAAGCAGCTTGGATCTCCGTTGTGTGAACCAGCTTGGATCTCCGTTGTGTGAACCAGCTTGGATCTCCATTGTGTGAACCAGCTTCCATCTCCATTGTGTGAACCAGCCTGGATTTCCATTGTGTGAACCAGCTTGGATCTCCATTGTGTGAACCAGCTTGGATGTCCGTTGTGTGAACCGATTTGGATCTCCGTTGTGTGAACCAGCTTGGATGTCCGTTGTGTGAACCAGTTTGGATCTCCATTGTGTGAACCAGCTTGGATCTCCATTGCGTGAACCAGCTTGGATCTCCGTTGTGTGAACCAGCTTGGATCTCCATTGTGTGAACCAGCTTGGATGTCCGTTGTGTGAACCAGCTTGGATCTCCATTATGTGAACCAGCTTGGATCTCCATTGTGTGAACCAGCTTGGATCTCCGTTGTGTGAACCAACTTGGATCTCCGTTGTGTGAACCAGCTTGGATCTCCGTTGTGTGAACCAGCTTCGATCTCCATTGTGTGAACCAGCTTGGATCTCCATTGTGTGAATCAGCTTGGATCTCCATTGTGTGAACCAGCTTGGATCTCCGTTGTGTGAACCAGCTTGGATCTCCGTTGTGTGAACCAGCTTCGATCTCCATCGTGTGAACCAGCTTGGATCTCCATTGTGTGAACCAGCTTGGATCTCCATTGTGTGAACCAGCTTGGATCTCCGTTGTGTGAACCAGCTTGGATCTCCATTGTGTGACCCAGCTTGGATCCCCGTTGTGTGAACCAGCTTGGATCTCCGTTGTGTGAACCAGCTTGGATCTCCGTTGTGTGAACCAGCTTGGATCTCCATTGTGTGGACCAGCTTCGATCTCCATTGTGAGAACCAGCTTGGATCTCCATTGTGTGAACCAGCTTGGATCTCCATTGTGTGAACAAGCTTGGATCTCCGTTGTGTGAAGCAGCTTGGATCTCCGTTGTGTGAACCAGCTTGGATCTCCATTGTGTGAACCAGCTTGGATCTCCATTGTGTGAACCGGCTTGGATCTCCGGTGTGTGAACCAGCTTGGATCTCCGTTGTGTGAACCCGATTGGATCTCCGTTGTGTGAACCAGCTTGATTCTCCGTTGTGTGAACCAGCTTGGATCTCCGTTGTGTGAACCAGCTTGGATCTCCGTTGTGTGAACCAGCTTGGATCTCCATTGTGTGAACCAGCTTGGATCCCCGTTGTGTGAACCAGCTTGGATCTCCATTGTGTGAACCATCTTGGATCTCCGTTGTGTGAACCGGCTTGGATCTCCGGTGTGTGAACCACCTTGGATCTCCGTTGTGTGAACCGGCTTGGATGTCCATTGTGTGAACCAGCTTGGATCTCCATTGCGTGAACCAGCTTGGATCTCCATTGTGTGAACCAACTTGGATCTCCATTGTGTGAACCAGCTTGGATCTCCGTTGTGTGAACCAGCTTGGATCTCCGTTGGGTAAACCAGCTTGGATCTCCATTGTGTGAACCAGCTTGGATCTCCATTGTGTGAACCAGCTTGGATCTCCGTTGTGTGAAGCAGCTTGGATCTCCGTTGTGTGAACCAGCTTGGATCTCCGTTGTGTGAACCAGCTTGGATCTCCATTGTGTGAACCAGCTTCGATCTCCATTGTGTGAACCAGCTTGGATTTCCATTGTGTGAACCAGCTTGGATCTCCATTGTGTGAACCAGCTTGGATCTCTATTGTGTGAACCAGCTTGGATCTCCGTTGTGTGAACCAGCTTGGATCTCCATTGTGTGAACCAGCTTGGATCTCCATTGTTTGAACCAGGTTGAATCTTCATTGTGTGAACCAGCTTGGATCTCCATTGTGTGAGCTAGCTTGAATCTCCATTGTGTGAACCAGCTTGGATCTCCGTTGTGTGAACCAGCTTGGATCTCCGTTGTGTGAACCAGCTTGGATGTCCGTTGTGTGAACCAGTTTGGATCTCCATTGTGTGAACCAGCTTGGATCTCCATTGCGTGAACCAGCTTGGATCTCCGTTGTGTGAACCAGCTTGGATCTCCATTGTGTGAACCAGCTTGGATGTCCGTTGTGTGAACCAGCTTGGATCTCCATTATGTGAACCAGCTTGGATCTGCATTGTGTGAACCAGCTTGGATCTCCATTGTGTGAACCAGCTTGGATCTCCGTTGTGTGAACCAGCTTGGATCTCCATTGTGTGAACCAGCTTGGATCTCCATTGTTTGAACCAGGTTGAATCTTCATTGTGTGAACCAGCTTGGATCTCCATTGTGTGAGCTAGCTTGAATCTCCATTGTGTGAACCAGCTTGGATCTCCGTTGTGTGAGCTAGCTTGGAACTCCTTTGTGTGAACCAGCTTGGATCTCCGTTGTGTGAACCAGCTTGGATCTCCGTTGTGTGAACCAGCTTGGATCTCCATTGTGTGAACCAGCTTGGATCTCCGTTGTGTGAACCGGCTTGGATCTCCATTCTGTGAACCAGCTTGGATCTCCATTGTGTGAACCAGCCTGGATCCCCGTTGTGTGAACCAGCTTGGATCTGCATTGTGTGAACCAGCTTCGATCTCCATTGTGTGAACCAGCTTGGATCTCCATTGTGTGAACCAGCTTGGATCTCCATTGTGTGAACCAGCTTGGATCTCCGTTGTGTGAACCGGCTTCGATCTCCGGTGTGTGAACCAGCTTGGATCTCCGTTGTGTGAACCGGCTTGGATCTCCATTGTGTGAACCAGCTTGGATCTCCATTGCGTGAACCAGCTTGGATCTCCATTGTGTGAACCACCTTGGATCTCCATTGTGTGAACCAGCTTGGATCTCCGTTGTGTGAACCAGCTTGGATCTCCATTGTGTGAACCAGCTTGGATCTCCATTGTTTGAACCAGGTTGAATCTTCATTGTGTGAACCAGCTTGGATCTCCATTGTGTGAGCTAGCTTGAATCTCCATTGTGTGAACCAGCTTGGATCTCCGTTGTGTGAGCTAGCTTGGAACTCCTTTGTGTGAACCAGCTTGGATCTCCGTTGTGTGAACCAGCTTGGATCTCCGTTGTGTGAACCAGCTTGGATCTCCATTGTGTGAACCAGCTTGGATCTCCGTTGTGTGAACCGGCTTGGATCTCCATTCTGTGAACCAGCTTGGATCTCCATTGTGTGAACCAGCCTGGATCCCCGTTGTGTGAACCAGCTTGGATCTGCATTGTGTGAACCAGCTTCGATCTCCATTGTGTGAACCAGCTTGGATCTCCATTGTGTGAACCAGCTTGGATCTCCATTGTGTGAACCAGCTTGGATCTCCGTTGTGTGAACCGGCTTCGATCTCCGGTGTGTGAACCAGCTTGGATCTCCGTTGTGTGAACCGGCTTGGATCTCCATTGTGTGAACCAGCTTGGATCTCCATTGCGTGAACCAGCTTGGATCTCCATTGTGTGAACCACCTTGGATCTCCATTGTGTGAACCAGCTTGGATCTCCGTTGTGTGAACCAGCTTGGATCTCCATTGTGTGAACCGGCTTGGATCTCCATTGTGTGAACCAGCTTGGATCTCCGTTGTGTGAAGCAGCTTGGATCTCCGTTGTGTGAACCAGCTTGGATCTCCGTTGTGTGAACCAGCTTGGATCTCCATTGTGTGAACCAGCTTGCTTCTCCTTTGCGTGAACCAGCTTGGATCTCCATTGTGTGAACCAGCTTGGATCTCCGTTGTGTGAAGCGGCTTGGATCTCCGTTGTGTGAACCAGCTTGGATCTCCATGGTGTGAACCAGCTTGGATCTGCATTGTGTGAACCAGCTTGGATCTCCGTTGTGTGAACCAGCTTGGATCTCCGTTGGGTGAACCAGCTTGGATCTCCATTGTGTGAACCAGCTTGGATCTCAATTGTGCGAACCAGCTTGGATCTCCGTTGTGTGAAGCAGCTTGGATCTCCGTTGTGTGAACCAGCGTGGATCTCCGTTGTGTGAACCCGATTGGATCTCCGTTGTGTGAACCAGCTTGATTCTCCGTTGTGTGAACCAGCTTGGATCTCCGTTGTGTGAACCAGCTTGGATCTCCGTTGTGTGAACCAGCTTGGATCTCCATTGTGTGAACCACCTTGGATCCCCATTGTGTGAACCAGCTTGGATCTCCGTTGTGTGAACCAGCTTGGATCTCCGTTGTGTGAACCAGCTTGGATCTCCGTTGTGTGAACCAGCTTGAATCTCCATTGTGTGAACCAGCTTCGATCTCCATTGTGTGAACCAGCGTGGATCTCCGTTGTGTGAACCAGCTTGGATCTCCGTTGTGTGAACCGGCTTGGATCTCCGTTGTGTGAACCAGCTTGGATCTCCGTTGTGTGAACCAGCTTGGATCTCCATTGTGTGAACCAGCTTGGATCTCCATTGCGTGAACCAGCTTGGATCTCCGTTGTGTGAACCAGCTTGGATCTCCATTGTGTGAACCAGCTTGGATCTCCGTTGTGTGAACCAGCTTGGATCTCCATTATGTGAACCAGCTTGGATCTCCATTGTGTGAACCAGCTTGGATCTCCATTGTGTGAACCACTTTGGATCTCCATTGTGTGAACCAGCTTGGATCTCCGTTGTGTGAACTAGCTTGGATTTCCGTTGTGTGAACCAGCTTGGATCTCCATTGTGTGAACCAGCTTGGATCTCCATTTTTTGAACCACGTTGAATCTTCATTGTGTGAACCAGCTTGGATCTCCATTGTGTGAGCTAGCTTGAATCTCCATTGTGAGAACCAGCTTGGATCTCCGTTGTGTGAGCTAGCTTGGAACTCCTTTGTGTGAACCAGCTTGGATCTCCGTTGTGTGAACCAGCTTGGATCTCCGTTGTGTGAACCACCTTGCATCTCCGTTGTGTGAACCAGCTTGGATCTCCATTGTGTGAACCGGCTTGGATCTCCATTGTGTGAACCAGCTTGGATCTCCATTGTGTGAACCAGCTTGGATCTCCGTTGTGTGAACCAGCTTGGATCTCCATTGTGTGAACCAGCTTGGATATCCGTTGTGTGAACCAACTTGGCTCTCCGTTGTGTGAACCAGTTTGGATCTCCGTTGTGTGAACCAGCTTGGATCTCCATTGTGTGAACCAGCTTGGATCCCCGTTGTGTGAACCAGCTTGAATCTCCATTGTGTGAACCAGCTTGGATCTCCATTGTGTGAACCAGCTTGGATCTCCTTTGTGTGAACCAGCTTGCATCTCCGTTGTGTGAACCAGCTTGGATCTCCATTGTGTGAACCAGCTTGGATCTCCATTGTGTGAACCAGCTTGGATCTCCATTGTGTGAACCAGCTTGGATCTCCATTGTGTGAACCACCTTGGATCTCCATTGTGTGAACCAGCTTAGATCTCCATTGTGTGAACCGGCTTGGATCTCCGTTGTGTGAACCAGCTTGGATCTCCGTTGTGTGAACCAGCTTGGATCTCCATTGTGTGAACCAGCTTGGATCTCCATTGCGTGAACCAGCTTGGATCTCCGTTGTGTGAACCAGCTTGGATCTCCATTGTGTGAACCAGCTTGGATCTCCGTTGTGTGAACCAGCTTGGATCTCCATTATGTGAACCAGCTTGGATCTCCATTGTGTGAACCAGCTTGCATCTCCATTGTGTGAACCAGCTTGGATCTCCATTGTGTGAACCAGCTTGGATCTCCGTTGTGTGAAGTAGCTTGGGTCTCCGTTGTGTGAACCAGCTTGGATCTCCATTGTGTGAACCAGCTTGGATATCCATTTTTTGAACCAGGTTGAATCTTCATTGTGTGAACCAGCTTGGATCTCCATTGTGTGAGCTGGCTTGAATCTCCATTGTGTGAACCAGCTTGGATCTCCGTTGTGTGAGCTACCTTGGAACTCCTTTGTGTGAACCAGCTTGGATCTCCGTTGTGTGAACCAGCTTGGATCTCCGTTGTGTGAACCACCTTGCATCTCCGTTGTGTGAACCAGCTTGGATCTCCATTGTGTGAACCGGCTTGGATCTCCATTGTGTGAACCAGCTTGGATCTCCATTGTGTGAACCAGCTTGGATCTCCATTGTGTGAACCAGCTTGGATATCCGTTGTGTGAACCAACTTGGCTCTCCGTTGTGTGAACCAGTTTGGATCTCCGTTGTGTGAACCAGCTTGGATCTCCATTGTGTGAACCAGCTTGGATCTCCATTGTGTGAACCAGCTTGGATCTCCATTGTGTGAACCAGCTTGGATCTCCGTTGTGTGAACCAGCTTGGATCTCCATTGTGTGAACCAGCATGGATCTCCATTGTGTGAACCAGCTTGGATCTCCATTGTGTGAACCAGCTTGGATCTCCGTTGTGTGAACCAGCTTGGATCTCCGTTGTGTAAACAAGCTTGGATCTCCATTGTGTGAACCAGCTTCGATCTCCGTTGTGTGAACCAGCTTGCATCTCCATTGTGTGAACCAGCTTGGATCTACATTGTGTGAACCAGCTTGGATCTCCGTTGTGTGAACCAGCTTGGATCTCCGTTGTGTGAACCACCTCGGATCTCCATTGTGTGAACCAGCTTGGATCTCCGTTGTGTGAACTAGCTGGGATCTCCATTGTGTGAACCACCTTGGATCTCCATTGTGTGAACCAGCTTGGATCTCCATTGTGTGAACCAGCTTGGATCTCCGTTGTGTGAACCAGGTTGGATCTTCATTGTGTGAACCAGCTTGGATCTCCCTTGTGTGAACCAGCTTGGATCTCCATTATGTGAACCAGCTTGGATCTCCATTGTGCGAACCAGCTTGGATCTCCATTGTGTGAACCAGCTTGGATCTCCATTGTGCGAACCAGCTTGGATCTCCATTGTGTGAACCAGCTTGGATCTCCATTGTGTGAGCTAGCTTGGATGTCCATTGTGTGAACCAGCGTGGATCTCCGTTGTGTGAGCTAGCTTGGATCTCCGTTGTGTGAACCAGCTTGGATCTCCGTTGTGTGAACCAGCTTGGATCTCCGTTGTGTGAACCAGCTTGGATCTCCATTGTGTGAACCAGCTTGGATTCCCATTGTGTGAACCAGCTTGGATCTCCATTGTGTGAACCAGCTTGGATCTCCGTTGTGTGAACCAGCTTGGATCGCCGTTTTGTGAACCAGCTTGGATCTCCATTGTGTGAACCAGCTTGGATCTCCGTTGTGTGAACCAGCTTGGATCTCCATTGTGTGAACCAGCTTGGATCTGCATTGTGTGAACCAGCTTGGATCTCCATTGTGTGAACCAGCTTGGATCTCCATTGTGTGAACCAGCTTGGATCTCCGTTGTGTGAACCAGCTTGGATTTCCGTTGTGTGAACCAGCTTGGATCTCCGTTGTGTGAACTAGCTTGGATCTCCGTTGTGTGAACCAGCTTGGATCTCCGTTGTGTGAACCAGCTTGGATCTCCGTTGTGTGAACCAGCTTGGATCTCCGTTGTGTGAACCAGCATGAATCTCCATTGCGTGAATCAGCTTGGATCTCCATTGTGTGAACCAGCTTGGATCTCCATTGTGTGAACCAGCTTGGATCTCCGTTGTGTGAACCAGCGTGGATCTCCATTGTGTGAACCAGCTTGGATCTCCGTTGTGTGAACCAGCTTGGATCTCCGTTGTGTGAACCAGCTTGGATCTCCGTTGTGTGAACCAGCTTGGATCTCCGTTGTGTGAACCAGCTTGGATCTCCATTGTGTGAACCAGCTTGGATCTGCATTGTGTGAACCAGCTTGGATCTCCATTGTGTGAACCAGCTTGCATCTCCATTGTGTGAACCAGCTTGTATCTCCGTTGTGTGAACCGGCTTGGATCTCCGTTGTGTGAACCACCTTGCATCTCCGTTGTGTGAACCAGCTTGGATCTCCATTGTGTGAACCAGCTTGGATCTCCATTGTGTGAACCAGCTTGGATCTCCATTGTGTGAACCAGCTTGGATCTCCATTGTGTGAACCAACTTGGATATCCGTTGTGTGAACCAACTTGGCTCTCCGTTGTGTGAACCGGTTTGGATCTCCGTTGTGTGAACAAGCTTGGATCTCCATTGTGTGAACCAGCTTGGATCCCCGTTGTGTGAACCAGCTTGAATCTCCATTGTGTGAACCAGCTTGGATCTCCATTGTGTGAACCACCTTGGATCTCCGTTGTGTGAACCAGCTTGGATCTCCATTGTGCGAACCAGCTTGGATCTCCATTGTGTGAACCAGCTTGGATCTCCATTGTGCGAACCAGCTTGGATCTCCATTGTGTGAACCAGCTTGGATCTCCATTGTGTGAACCACCTTGGATCTCCATTGTGTGAACCAGCTTGGATCCCCGTTGTGTGAACCAGCTTGCATCTCCGTTGTGTGAACCAGCTTGGATCTCCATTGTGTGAACCAGCTTGGATCTCCATTGTGTGAACCAGCTTGGATCCTCATTGTGTGAACCAGCTTGGATCTCCATTGTGTGAACCAGCTTGGATCTCCATTGTGTGAACCAGCTTAGATCTCCATTGTTAGAACCAGCTTGGATCTCCATTGTGTGAACCAGCTTGGATCTCCATTGTGTGAACCAGCATGGATCTCCATTGTGTGAACCAGCTTGGATCTCCATTGTGTGAACCAGCTTGGATCTCCGTTGTGTGAACCAGCTTGGATCTCCGTTGTGTAAACAAGCTTGGATCTCCATTGTGTGAACCAGCTTCGATCTCCGTTGTGTGAACCAGCTTGCATCTCCATTGTGTGAACCAGCTTGGATCTCCATTGTGTGAACCAGCTTGGATCTCCGTTGTGTGAACCAGCTTGGATCTCCGTTGTGTGAACCACCTTGGATCTCCATTGTGTGAACCAGCTTGGATCTCCGTTGTGTGAACTAGCTTGGATCTCCATTGTGTGAACTAGCTTGGATCTCCATTGTGTGAACCAGCTTGGATCTCCATTGTGTGAACCAGCTTGGATCTCCGTTGTGTGAACCAGGTTGGATCTTCATTGTGTGAACCAGCTTGGATCTCCCTTGTGTGAACCAGCTTGGATCTCCATTATGTGAACCAGCTTGGATCTCCATTTTGTGAACCAGCTTGGATTCCCATTGTGTGAACCAGCTTGGATCTCCTTTGTGTGAACCAGCTTGGATCTCCTTTGTGTGAACCAGCTTGGATGTCCATTGTGTGAACCAGCGTGGATCTCCGTTGTGTGAGCTAGCTTGGATCTCCATTGTGTGAACCAGCTTGGATCTCCGTTGTGTGAATGGGCTTGGATCTCCGTTGTGTGAACCAGCTTGGATCTCCGTTGTGTGAACCAGCTTGGATCTCCATTTTGTGAACCAGCTTGGATTCCCATTGTGTGAACCAGCTTGGATCTCCTTTGTGTGAACCAGCTTGGATGTCCATTGTGTGAACCAGCGTGGATCTCCGTTGTGTGAGCTAGCTTGGATCTCCATTGTGTGAACCAGCTTGGATCTCCGTTGTGTGAATCAGCTTGGATCTCCGTTGTGTGAACCAGCTTGGATCTCCGTTGTGTGAACCAGCTTGGATCTCCATTTTGTGAACCAGCTTGGATTCCCATTGTGTGAACCATCTTGGATCTCCTTTGTGTGAACCAGCTTGGATCTCAATTGTGTGAACCAGCTTGGATCTCCGTTGTGTGAACCAGCTTGGATCTCCATTGTGTGAACCAGCTTGGGTCTGCATTGTGTGAACCAGCTTGGATCTCCATTGTGTGAACCAGCTTGGATCTCCATTGTGTGAACCAGCTTGGATCTCCATTGTGTGAACCAGCTTGGATTTCCGTTGTGTGAACCAGCTTGGATCTCCGTTGTGTGAACTAGCTTGGATCTCCGTTGTGTGAACCAGCTTGGATGTCCGTTGTGTGAACCAGCTTGGATCTCCGTTGTGTACACCAGCTTGGATCTCCGTTGTGTGAACCAGTTGGAATCTCCATTGTGTGAATCAGCTTGGATCTCCATTGTGTGAACCAGCTTGGATCTCCATTGTGTGAACCAGCTTGGATCTCCATTGTGTGAACCAGCTTGGATCTCCATTGTGTGAACCAGCTTGTATCTCCATTGTGTGAACCAGCTTGGATTTCCGTTGTGTGAACCAGCGTGGATCTCCGTTGTGTGAGCTAGCTTGGATCTCCGTTGTGTGAACCAGCTTGGATCTCCGTTGTGTGAACCAGCTTGGATCTCCGTTGTGTGAACCAGCTTGGATCTCCGTTGTGTGAACCATCTTGGATCTCCATTGCGTGAACCAGCTTGGATCTCCATTGTGTGAACCAGCTTGTACCTCCATTGTGTGAACCAGCTTGGATTTCCGTTGTGTGAACCAGCTTGGATCTTCGTTGAGTGAGCTAGCTTGGATCTCCGTTGTGTGAACCAGCTTGGATCTCCGTTGTGTGAACCAGCTTGGATCTCCATTGTGTGAACCAGCTTGGATCTCCGTTGTGTGAACCAGCTTGGATCTCCATGGTGTGAACCAGCTTGGATCTGCATTGTGTGAACCAGCTTGGATCTCCATTGTGTGAACCAGCTTGGGTCTCCATTGTGTGAACCAGCTTGTATCTCCGTTGTGTGAACCAGCTTGGATTTCCGTTGTGTGAACCAGCTTGGATCTCCGTTGTGTGAACTAGCTTGGATCTCCGTTGTGTGACCCAGTTTGGATCTCCGTTGTGTGAACCAGCTTGGATCTCCGTTGTGTGAACCAGCTTGGATCTCCGTTGTGTGAACCAGCTTGGATCTCCCTTGTGTGAACCAGCTTGGATCTCCATTATGTGAACCAGCTTGGATCTCCATTGTGTGAACCAGCTTGGATCTCCATTGTGCGAACCAGCTTGGATCTCCATTGTGTGAAACAGCTTGGATCTCCATTGTGTGAACCAGCTTGTATCTCCATTGTGTGAACCAGCTTGGATTTCCGTTGTGTGGACCAGCGTGGATCTCCGTTGTGTGAGCTAGCTTGGATCTCCATTATGTGAACCAGCTTGGATCTCCATTGTGTGAACCAGGTTTGATCTCCATTGTGTGAACCAGCTTGGATCTCCATTGTGTGAACCAACTTGGATCTCCATTGTGCGAACCAGCTTGGATCTCCATTGTGTGAAACAGCTTGGATCTCCATTGTGTGAACCAGCTTGTATCTCCATTGTGTGAACCAGCTTGGATTTCCGTTGTGTGAACCAGCGTGGATCTCCGTTGTGTGAGCTAGCTTGGATCTCCGTTGTGTGAACCAGCTTGGACCTCCGTCGTGTGAACCAGCTTGGATCTCCATTGTGTGAACCAGCTTGGATTCCCATTGTGTGAACCAGCTTGGATCTCCGTTGTGTGAACCAGCTTGGATCTCCATTGTGTGAACCAGCTTGGATCTCCGTTGTGTGAACCAGCTTGGATCTCCATTGTGTGAACCAGCTTGGATTTCCGTTGTGTGAACCAGCTTGGATCTCCGTTATGTGAGCTAGCTTGGATCTCCGTTGTGTGAACCAGCTTGGATCTCCGTTGTGTGAACCAGCTTGGATCTCCATTGTGTGAACCAGCTTGGATCTCCGTTGTGTGAACCAGCTTGAATCTCCATTGTGTGAATCAGCTTGGATCTCCATTGTGTGAACCAGCTTGGATCTCCGTTGTGTGAACCAGCTTGGATCTCCATTGTGTGAACCAGCTTGGATCTCCATTGTGTGAACCGGCTTGTATCTCCATTGTGTGAACCAGCTTGGATTTCCGTTGTGTGAACCAGCGTTGATCTCCATTGTGTGAACCAGCTTGGATCTCCGTTGTGTCAACTAGCTTGGATCTCCGTTGTGTGAACCAGCTTGGATCTCCGTTGTGTGAACCAGCTTGGATCTCCGTTGTGTGAACCAGCTTGGATCTCCATTGTGTGAACCAGCTTGGATTTCCGTTGTGTGAACCAGCGTGGATCTCCGTTGTGTGAGCTAGCTTGGATCTCCGTTGTGTGAACCAGCTTGGATCTCCGTTTTGTGAACCAGCTTGGATCTCCATTGTGTGAACCAGCTTGGATCTCCGTTGTGTGAACCAGCTTGGATCTCCATTGTGTGAACCAGCTTGGATCTGCATTGTGTGAACCAGCTTGGATCTCCATTGTGTGAACCAGCTTGCATCTCCATTGTGTGAACGAGCTTGTATCTCCGTTGTGTGAACCGGCTTGGATCTCCGTTGTGTGAACCACCTTGCATCTCCGTTGTGTGAACCAGCTTGGATCTCCATTGTGTGAACCGGCTTGGATCTCCATTGTGTGAACCAGCTTGGATCTCCATTGTGTGAACCAGCTTGGATCTCCATTGTGTGAACCAGCTTGGATCTGCATTGTGTGAACCAGCTTGGATCTCCATTGTGTGAACCAGTTTGGATCTCCATTATGTGAACCAGCTTGGATCTCCATTGTGTGAACCAACTTGGATCTCCATTGTGCGAACCAGCTTGGATCTCCATTGTGTGAAACAGCTTGGATCTCCATTGTGTGAACCAGCTTGTATCTCCATTGTGTGAACCAGCTTGGATTTCCGTTGTGTGAACCAGCGTGGATCTCCGTTGTGTGAGCTAGCTTGGATCTCCGTTGTGTGAACCAGCTTGGATCTCCGTTGTGTGAACCAGCTTGGATCTCCATTGTGTGAACCAGCTTGGATTCCCATTGTGTGAACCAGCTTGGATCTCCGTTGTGTGAACCAGCTTGGATCTCCATTGTGTGAACCAGCTTGGATCTCCGTTGTGTGAACCAGCTTGGATCTCCATTGTGTGAACCAGCTTGGATTTCCGTTGTGTGAACCAGCTTGGATCTCCGTTGTGTGAACCAGCTTGGATCTCCGTTGTGTGAACCAGCTTGGATCTCCGTTGTGTGAACCAGCTTGGATCTCCGTTGTGTGAACCAGCTTGAATCTCCATTGTGTGAATCAGCTTGGATCTCCATTGTGTGAACCAGCTTGGATCTCCATTGTGTGAACCAGCTTGTATCTCCATTGTGTGAACCAGCTTGGATTTCCGTTGTGTGAACCAGCGTTGATCTCCATTGTGTGAACCAGCTTGGATCTCCGTTGTGTGAACCAGCTTGGATCTCCATTGTGTGAACCAGCTTGGATTTCCGTTGTGTGAACCAGCGTGCATCTCCGTTGTGTGAGCTAGCTTGGATCTCCGTTGTGTGAACCAGCTTGGATCTCCGTTGTGTGAACCAGCCTGGATCTCCATTGTGTGAACCAGCTTGGATCTCCGTTGTGTGAACCAGCTTGGATCTCCATTGTGTGAACCAGCTTGGATCTGCATTGTGTGAACCAGCTTGGATCTCCATTGTGTGAACCAGCTTGCATCTCCATTGTGTGAACCAGCTTGTATCTCCGTTGTGTGAACCGGCTTGGATCTCCGTTGTGTGAACCACCTTGCATCTCCGTTGTGTGAACCAGCTTGGATCTCCATTGTGTGAACCAGCTTGGATCTCCATTGTGTGAACCAGCTTGGATCTCCATTGTGTGAACCAACTTGGATCTCCATTGTGTGAACCAGCTTGGATCTCCATTGTGTGAACCAGCATGGATCTCCATTGTGTGAACCAACTTGGCTCTCCGTTGTGTGAACCAGTTTGGATCTCCGTTGTGTGAACAAGCTTGGATCTCCATTGTGTGAACCAGCTTGGATCCCCGTTGTGTGAACCAGCTTGAATCTCCATTGTGTGAACCAGCTTGGATCTCCATTGTGTGAACCACCTTGGATCTCCGTTGTGTGAACTAGCTTGCATCTCCGTTGTGTGAACCAGCTTGGATCTCCATTGTGTGAACCAGCTTGGATCTCCATTGTGTGAACCAGCGTTGATCTCCATTGTGTGAACCAGCTTGGATCTCCGTTGTGTCAACTAGCTTGGATCTCCGTTGTGTGAACCAGCTTGGATCTCCGTTGTGTGAACCAGCTTGGATCTCCGTTGTGTGAACCAGCTTGGATCTCCATTGTGTGAACCAGCTTGGATTTCCGTTGTGTGAACCAGCGTGGATCTCCGTTGTGTGAGCTAGCTTGGATCTCCGTTGTGTGAACCAGCTTGGATCTCCGTTTTGTGAACCAGCTTGGATCTCCATTGTGTGAACCAGCTTGGATCTCCGTTGTGTGAACCAGCTTGGATCTCCATTGTGTGAACCAGCTTGGATCTGCATTGTGTGAACCAGCTTGGATCTCCATTGTGTGAACCAGCTTGCATCTCCATTGTGTGAACGAGCTTGTATCTCCGTTGTGTGAACCGGCTTGGATCTCCGTTGTGTGAACCACCTTGCATCTCCGTTGTGTGAACCAGCTTGGATCTCCATTGTGTGAACCGGCTTGGATCTCCATTGTGTGAACCAGCTTGGATCTCCATTGTGTGAACCAGCTTGGATCTCCATTGTGTGAACCAGCTTGGATCTGCATTGTGTGAACCAGCTTGGATCTCCATTGTGTGAACCAGTTTGGATCTCCATTATGTGAACCAGCTTGGATCTCCATTGTGTGAACCAACTTGGATCTCCATTGTGCGAACCAGCTTGGATCTCCATTGTGTGAAACAGCTTGGATCTCCATTGTGTGAACCAGCTTGTATCTCCATTGTGTGAACCAGCTTGGATTTCCGTTGTGTGAACCAGCGTGGATCTCCGTTGTGTGAGCTAGCTTGGATCTCCGTTGTGTGAACCAGCTTGGATCTCCGTTGTGTGAACCAGCTTGGATCTCCATTGTGTGAACCAGCTTGGATTCCCATTGTGTGAACCAGCTTGGATCTCCGTTGTGTGAACCAGCTTGGATCTCCATTGTGTGAACCAGCTTGGATCTCCGTTGTGTGAACCAGCTTGGATCTCCATTGTGTGAACCAGCTTGGATTTCCGTTGTGTGAACCAGCTTGGATCTCCGTTGTGTGAACCAGCTTGGATCTCCGTTGTGTGAACCAGCTTGGATCTCCGTTGTGTGAACCAGCTTGGATCTCCGTTGTGTGAACCAGCTTGAATCTCCATTGTGTGAATCAGCTTGGATCTCCATTGTGTGAACCAGCTTGGATCTCCATTGTGTGAACCAGCTTGTATCTCCATTGTGTGAACCAGCTTGGATTTCCGTTGTGTGAACCAGCGTTGATCTCCATTGTGTGAACCAGCTTGGATCTCCGTTGTGTGAACCAGCTTGGATCTCCATTGTGTGAACCAGCTTGGATTTCCGTTGTGTGAACCAGCGTGCATCTCCGTTGTGTGAGCTAGCTTGGATCTCCGTTGTGTGAACCAGCTTGGATCTCCGTTGTGTGAACCAGCCTGGATCTCCATTGTGTGAACCAGCTTGGATCTCCGTTGTGTGAACCAGCTTGGATCTCCATTGTGTGAACCAGCTTGGATCTGCATTGTGTGAACCAGCTTGGATCTCCATTGTGTGAACCAGCTTGCATCTCCATTGTGTGAACCAGCTTGTATCTCCGTTGTGTGAACCGGCTTGGATCTCCGTTGTGTGAACCACCTTGCATCTCCGTTGTGTGAACCAGCTTGGATCTCCATTGTGTGAACCAGCTTGGATCTCCATTGTGTGAACCAGCTTGGATCTCCATTGTGTGAACCAACTTGGATCTCCATTGTGTGAACCAGCTTGGATCTCCATTGTGTGAACCAGCATGGATCTCCATTGTGTGAACCAACTTGGCTCTCCGTTGTGTGAACCAGTTTGGATCTCCGTTGTGTGAACAAGCTTGGATCTCCATTGTGTGAACCAGCTTGGATCCCCGTTGTGTGAACCAGCTTGAATCTCCATTGTGTGAACCAGCTTGGATCTCCATTGTGTGAACCACCTTGGATCTCCGTTGTGTGAACTAGCTTGCATCTCCGTTGTGTGAACCAGCTTGGATCTCCATTGTGTGAACCAGCTTGGATCTCCATTGTGTGAACCAGCTTGGATCCCCATTGTGTGAACCAGCTTGGATCTCCATTGTGTGAACCAGCTTGGATCTCCATTGTGTGAACCAGCTTAGATCTCCATTGTGTGAACCAGCTTGGATCTCCATTGTGTGAACCAGCTTGGATCTCCATTGTGTGAACCAGCTTGGATCTCCATTGTGTGAACCAGCTTGGATCTCCATTGTGTGAACCAGCATGGATCTCCATTGTGTGAACCAGCTTGGATCTCCATTGTGTGAACCAGCTTTGATCTCCGTTGTGTGAACCAGCTTGGATCTCCGTTGTGTAAACAAGCTTGGATCTCCATTGTGTGAACCAGCTTCGATCTCCGTTGTGTGAACCAGCTTGCATCTCCGTTGTGTGAACCAGCTTGGATCTCCATTGTGTGAACCAGCTTGGATCTCCGTTGTGTGAACCAGCTTGGATCTCCGTTGTGTGAACCACCTTGGATCTCCATTGTGTGAACCAGCTTGGATCTCCGTTGTGTGAACTAGCTTGGATCTCCATTGTGTGAGCTAGCTTGGATGTCCATTGTGTGAACCAGCGTGGATCTCTGTTGTGTGAGCTAGCTTGGATCTCCGTTGTGTGAACCAGCTTGGATCTCCGTTGTGTGAACCAGCTTGGATCTCCTTTGTGTGAACCAGCTTGGATCTCCGTTGTGTGAACCAGCTTGGATCTCCATTGTGTGAACCAGCTTGGATTCCCATTGTGTGAACCAGCTTGGATCTCCATTGTGTGAACCAGCTTGGATCTCAATTGTGTGAACCAGCGTGGATCTCCGTTGTGTGAACCAGCTTGGATCTCCATTGTGTGAACCAGCTTGGATCTGCATTGTGTGAACCAGCTTGGATCTCCATTGTGTGATCCAGCTTGGATCTCCATTGTGTGAACCAGCTTGGATCTCCGTTGTGTGAACCAGCTTGGATTTCCGTTGTGTGAACCAGCTTGGATCTCCGTTGTGTGAACTAGCTCGGATCTCCGTTGTGTGAACCAGCTTGGATCTCCGTTGTGTGAACCAGCTTGGTTCTCCGTTGTGTGAACCAGCTTGAATCTCCATTGTGTGAATCAGCTTGGATCTCCATTGTGTGAACCAGCTTGGATCTCCATTGTGTGAACCAGCTTGGATCTCCATTGTGTGAACCAGCTTGGATCTCCATTGTGTGACCCAGCTTGTATCTCCATTGTGTGAACCAGCTTGGATTTCCGTTGTGTGAACCAGCGTGGATCTCCGTTGTGTGAGCTAGCTTGGATCTCCGTTGTGTGAACCAGCTTGGATCTCCGTTGTGTGAACCAGCTTGGATCTCCGTTGTGTGAACCAGCTTGGATCTCCGTTGTGTGAACCATCTTTCATCTCCATTGCGTGAACCAGCTTGGATCTCCATTGTGTGAACCAGCTTGTACCTCCATTGTGTGAACCAGCTTGGATTTCCGTTGTGTGAACCAGCGTGGATCTCCGTTGTGTGAACCAGCTTGGATCTCCGTTGTGTGAACCACCTTGGATCTCCATTGTGTGAACCAGCTTGGATCTCCGTTGTGTGAACCAGCTTGGATCTCCATTGTGTGAACCAGCTTGGATCTGCATTGTGTGAACCAGCTTGGATCTCCATTGTGTGAACCAGCTTGGATCTCCATTGTGTGAACCAGCTTGTATCTCCGTTGTGTGAACCAGCTTGGATTTCCGTTGTGTGAACCAGCTTGGATCTCCGTTGTGTGAACTAGCTTGGATCTCCGTTGTGTGACCCAGTTTGGATCTCCGTTGTGTGAACCTGCTTGGATCTCCGTTGTGTGAACCAGCTTGGATCTCCGTTGTGTGAACCAGCTTGGATCTCCCTTGTGTGAACCAGCTTGGATCTCTATTATGTGAACCAGCTTGGATCTCCATTGTGTGAACCAGCTTGGATCTCCATTGTGCGAACCAGCTTGGATCTCCATTGTGTGAAACAGCTTGGATCTCCATTGTGTGAACCAGCTTGTATCTCCATTGTGTGAACCAGCTTGGATTTCCGTTGTGTGAACCAGCGTGGATCTCCGTTGTGTGAGCTAGCTTGGATCTCCATTATGTGAACCAGCTTGGATCTCCATTGTGTGAACCAGCTTGGATCTCCATTATGTGAACCAGCTTGGATCTCCATTGTGTGAACCAGCTTGGATCTCCATTGTGCGAACCAGCTTGGATCTCCATTGTGTGAAACAGCTTGGATCTCCATTGTGTGAACCAGCTTGTATCTCCATTGTGTGAACCAGCTTGGATTTCCGTTGTGTGAACCAGCGTGGATCTCCGTTGTGTGAGCTAGCTTGGATCTCCGTTGTGTGAACCAGCTTGGATCTCCGTTGTGTGAACGAGCTTGGATCTCCGTTGTGTGAACCAGCTTGGATCTCCGTTGTGTGAACCAGCTTGGATCTCCGTTGTGTAAACAAGCTTGGATCTCCATTGTGTGAACCAGCTTCGATCTCCGTTGTGTGAACCGGCTTGCATCTCCGTTGTGTGAACCAGCTTGGATCTCCATTGTGTGAACCAGCTTGGATCTCCGTTGTGTGAACCAGCTTGGATCTCCGTTGTGTGAACCACCTTGGATCTCCATTGTGTGAACCAGCTTGGATCTCCGTTGTGTGAACTAGCTTGGATCTCCATTGTGTGAACCAGCTTGGATCTCCATTGTGTGAACCAGCTTGGATCTCCATTGTGTGAACCAGCTTGGATCTCCGTTGTGTGAACCAGGTTGGATCTCCGTTGTGTGAACCAGCTTGGATCTCCATTGTGCGAACCAGCTTGGATCTCCATTGTGTGAACCAGCTTGGATCTCCATTGTGCGAACCAGCTTGGATCTCCATTGTGTGAACCAGCTTGGATCTCCATTGTGTGAGCTAGCTTGGATGTCCATTGCGTGAACCAGCGTGGATCTCCGTTGTGTGAACCAGCTTGGATCTCCATTATGTGAACCAGCTTGGATCTCCATTGTGCGAACCAGCTTGGATCTCCATTGTGTGAACCAGCTTGGATCCCCATTGTGCGAACCAGCTTGGATCTCCATTGTGTGAACCAGCTTGGATCTCCATTGTGTGAGCTAGCTTGGATGTCCATTGTGTGAACCAGCGTGGATCTCCGTTGTGTGAGCTAGCTTGGATCTCCGTTGTGTGAACCAGCTTGGATCTCCGTTGTGTGAACCAGCTTGGATCTCCGTTGTGTGAACCAGCTTGGATCTCCGTTGTGTGAACCAGCTTGGATCTCCATTGTGTGAACCAGCTTGGATTCCCATTGTGTGAACCAGCTTGGATCTCCATTGTGTGAACCAGCTTGGATCTCAATTGTGTGAAGCAGCGTGGATCTCCGTTGTGTGAACCAGCTTGGATCTCCATTGTGTGAACCAGCTTGGATCTGCATTGTGTGAACCAGCTTGGATCTCCATTGTGTGATCCAGCTTGGATCTCCATTGTGTGAACCAGCTTGGATCTCCGTTGTGTGAACCAGCTTGGATTTCCGTTGTGTTGTGTGAACCAGCTTGGATCTCGGTTGTGTGAACTAGCTCGGATCTCCGTTGTGTGAACCAGCTTGGATCTCCGTTGTGTGAACCAGCTTGGATCTCCGTTGTGTGAACCAGCTTGAATCTCCATTGTGTGAATCAGCTTGGATCTCCATTGTGTGAACCAGCTTGGATCTCCATTGTGTGAACCAGCTTGGATCTCCATTGTGTGAACCAGCTTGGATTTCCGTTGTGTGAACCAGCGTGGATCTCCGTTGTGTGAGCTAGCTTGGATCTCCGTTGTGTGAACCAGCTTGGATCTCCGTTGTGTGAACCAGCTTGGATCTCCGTTGTGTGAACCAGCTTGGATCTCCGTTGTGTGAACCATCTTTCATCTCCATTGCGTGAACCAGGTTGGATCTCCATTGTGTGAACCAGCTTGTACCTCCATTGTGTGAACCAGCTTGGATTTCCGTTGTGTGAACCAGCGTGGATCTCCGTTGTGTGAACCAGCTTGGATCTCCGTTGTGTGAACCAGCTTGGATCTCCATTGTGTGAACCAGCTTGGATCTCCGTTGTGTGAACCAGCTTGGATCTCCATTGTGTGAACCAGCTTGGATCTGCATTGTGTGAACCAGCTTGGATCTCCATTGTGTGAACCAGCTTGGATCTCCATTGTGTGAACCAGCTTGTATCTCCGTTGTGTGAACCAGCTTGGATTTCCGTTGTGTGAACCAGCTTGGATCTCCGTTGTGTGAACTAGCTTGGATCTCCGTTGTGTGACCCAGTTTGGATCTCCGTTGTGTGAACCTGCTTGGATCTCCGTTGTGTGAACCAGCTTGGATCTCCGTTGTGTGAACCAGCTTGGATCTCCCTTGTGTGAACCAGCTTGGATCTCTATTATGTGAAACAGCTTGGATCTCCATTGTGTGAACCAGCTTGGATCTCCATTGTGCGAACCAGCTTGGATCTCCATTGTGTGAAACAGCTTGGATCTCCATTGTGTGAACCAGCTTGTATCTCCATTGTGTGAACCAGCTTGGATTTCCGTTGTGTGAACCAGCGTGGATCTCCGTTGTGTGAGCTAGCTTGGATCTCCATTATGTGAACCAGCTTGGATCTCCATTGTGTGAACCAGCTTGGATCTCCATTATGTGAACCAGCTTGGATCTCCATTGTGTGAACCAGCTTGGATCTCCATTGTGCGAACCAGCTTGGATCTCCATTGTGTGAAACAGCTTGGATCTCCATTGTGTGAACCAGCTTGTATCTCCATTGTGTGAACCAGCTTGGATTTCCGTTGTGTGAACCAGCGTGGATCTCCGTTGTGTGAGCTAGCTTGGATCTCCGTTGTGTGAACCAGGTTGGATCTCCGTTGTGTGAACGAGCTTGGATCTCCGTTGTGTGAACCAGCTTGGATCTCCGTTGTGTGAACCAGCTTGGATCTCCGTTGTGTGAACCAGCTTGGATCTGCATTGTGTGAACCATCTTGGATCTCCATTGCGTGAACCAGCTTGGATCTCCATTGTGTGAACCAGCTTGTATCTCCATTGTGTGAACCAGCTTGGATTTCCGTTGTGTGAACCAGCGTGGATCTCCGTTGTGTGAGCTAGCTTGGATCTCCGTTGTGTGAACCAGCTTGGATCTCCGTTGCGTGAACCAGCTTGGATCTCCATTGTGTGAACCAGCTTGGATCTCCGTTGTGTGAACCAGCTTGGATCTCCATTGTGTGAACCAGCTTGGATCTGCATTGTGTGAACCAGCTTGGATCTCCATTGTGTGAACCAGCTTGGATCTCCATTGTGTGAACCAGCTTGTATCTCCATTGTGTGAACCAGCTTGGATCTCCGTTGTGTGATCCAGCTTGGATCTCCGTTGTGTGAACTAGCTTGGATCTCCGTTGTGTGACCCAGTTTGGATCTCCCTTGTGTGAACCAGCTTGGATCTCCGTTGTGTGAACCAGCTTGGATCTCCGTTGTGTGAACCAGCTTGGATCTCCCTTGTGTGAACCAGCTTGGATCTCCATTATGTGAACCAGCTTGGATCTCCATTGTGTGAACCAGCTTGGATCTCCATTGTGCGAACCAGCTTGGATCTCCATTGTGTGAAACAGCTTGGATCTCCATTGTGTGAGCTAGCTTGGATGTCCATTGTGTGAACCAGCGTGGATCTCCGTTGTGTGAGCTAGCTTGGATCTCCGTTGTGTGAACCAGCTTGGATCTCCATTGTGTGAACCAACTTGGATCTGCATTGTGTGAACCATCTTTCATCTCCATTGCGTGAACCAGCTTGGATCTCCATTGTGTGAACCAGCTTGTACCTCCATTGTGTGAACCAGCTTGGATTTCCGTTGTGTGAACCAGCGTGGATCTCCGTTGTGTGAACCAGCTTGGATCTCCGTTGTGTGAACCAGCTTGGATCTCCATTGTGTGAACCAGCTTGGATCTCCGTTGTGTGAACCAGCTTGGATCTCCATTGTGTGAACCAGCTTGGATCTGCATTGTGTGAACCAGCTTGGATCTCCATTGTGTGAACCAGCTTGGATCTCCATTGTGTGAACCAGCTTGTATCTCCGTTGTGTGAACCAGCTTGGATTTCCGTTGTGTGAACCAGCTTGGATCTCCGTTGTGTGAACTAGCTTGGATCTCCGTTGTGTGACCCAGTTTGGATCTCCGTTGTGTGAACCTGCTTGGATCTCCGTTGTGTGAACCAGCTTGGATCTCCGTTGTGTGAACCAGCTTGGATCTCCCTTGTGTGAACCAGCTTGGATCTCTATTATGTGAACCAGCTTGGATCTCCATTGTGTGAACCAGCTTGGATCTCCATTGTGTGAACCAGCTTGGATCTCCATTGTGTGAAACAGCTTGGATCTCCATTGTGTGAACCAGCTTGTATCTCCATTGTGTGAACCAGCTTGGATTTCCGTTGTGTGAACCAGCGTAGATCTCCGTTGTGTGAGCTAGCTTGGATCTCCGTTGTGTGAACCAGCTTGGATCTCCGTTGTGTGAACGAACTTGGATCTCCGTTGTGTGAACCAGCTTGGATCTCCGTTGTGTGAACCATCTTGGATCTCCATTGCGTGAACCAGCTTGGATCTCCATTGTGTGAACCAGCTTGTATCTCCATTGTGTGAACCAGCTTGGATTTCCGTTGTGTGAACCAGCGTGGATCTCCGTTGTGTGAGCTAGCTTGGATCTCCGTTGTGTGAACCAGCTTGGATCTCCGTTGCGTGAACCAGCTTGGATCTCCATTGTGTGAACCAGCTTGGATCTCCGTTGTGTGAACCAGCTTGGATCTGCATTGTGTGAACCAGCTTGGATCTCCATTGTGTGAACCAGCTTGGATCTCCATTGTGTGAACCAGCTTGTATCTCCATTGTGTGAACCAGCTTGGATCTCCGTTGTGTGAACCAGCTTGGATCTCCGTTGTGTGAACTAGCTTGGATCTCCGTTGTGTGACCCAGTTTGGATCTCCGTTGTGTGAACCAGCTTGGATCTCCGTTGTGTGAACCAGCTTGGATCTCCGTTGTGTGAACCAGCTTGGATCTCCCTTGTGTGAACCAGCTTGGATCTCCATTATGTGAACCAGCTTGGATCTCCATTGTGTGAACCAGCTTGGATCTCCATTGTGCGAACCAGCTTGGATCTCCATTGTGTGAAACAGCTTGGATCTCCATTGTGTGAGCTAGCTTGGATGTCCATTGTGTGAACCAGCGTGGATCTCCGTTGTGTGAGCTAGCTTGGATCTCCGTTGTGTGAACCAGCTTGGATCTCCGTTGTGTGAACCAGCTTGGATCTCCGTTGTGTGAACCAGCTTGGATCTCCATTGTGTGAACCAGCTTGGATTCCCATTGTGTGAACCAGCTTGAATCTCCGTTGTGTGAACCGGCTTGGATCTCCATTGTGTGAACCAGCTTGGATCTCCGTTGTGTGAACCAGCTTGGATCTCCATTGTGTGAACCAGCTTGGATCTGCATTGTGTGAACCAGCTTGGATCTCCATTCGGTGAACCAGCTTGGATCTCCATTGTGTGAACCAGCTTGGATCTCCGTTGTGTGAGCTAGCTTGGATCTCCGTTGTGTGAACCAGCTTGGATCTCCATTGTGTGAACCAGCTTGCATCTCCATTGTGTGAACCAGCTTGGATCTCCATTGTGTGAACCAGCTTGGATCTCCGTTGTGTGAACCAGCTTGGATCTCCGTTGTGTGAACCAGCTTCGATCTCCGTTGTGTGAACCAGCTTGCATCTCCATTGTGTGAACCAGCTTGGATCTCCATTGTGTGAACCAGCTTGGATCTCCGTTGTGTGAACCAGCTTGGATCTCCGTTGTGTGAACCAACTTGGATCTCCATTGTGTGAACCAGCTTGGATCTCCGTTGTGTGAACTAGCTTGGATCTCCATTGTGTGAACCAGCTTGGATCTCCATTGTGTGAACCAGCTTTGGATCTCCATTGTGTGAACCAGCTTGGATCTCCGTTGTGTGAACCAGGTTGGATCTTCATTGTGTGAACCAGCTTGGATCTCCCTTGTGTGAACCAGCTTGGATCTCCATTATGTGAACCAGCTTGGATCTCCATTGTGCGAACCAGCTTGGATCTCCATTGTGTGAACCAGCTTGGATCTCCATTGTGCGAACCAGCTTGGATCTCCATTGTGTGAACCAGCTTGGATCTCCATTGTGTGAGCTAGCTTGGATGTCCATTGTGTGAACCAGCGTGGATCTCCGTTGTGTGAGCTAGCTTGGATCTCCGTTGTGTGAACCAGCTTGGACCTCCGTTGTGTGAACCAGCTTGGATCTCCGTTGTGTGAACCAGCTTGGATCTCCGTTGTGTGAACCAGCTTGGATCTCCATTGTGTGAACCAGCTTGGATTCCCATTGTGTGAACCAGCTTGGATCTCCGTTGTGTGAACCAGCTTGGATCTCCATTGTGTGAACCAGCTTGGATCTCCGTTGTGTGAACCAGCTTGGATCTCCATTATGTGAACCAGCTTGGATCTGCATTGTGTGAACCAGCTTGGATCTCCATTGTGTGAACCAGCTTGGATCTCCATTGTGTGAACCAGCTTGGATCTCCGTTGTGTGAACTAGCTTGGATTTCCGTTGTGTGAACCAGCTTGGATCTCCGTTGTGTGAACTAGCTTGGATCTCCGTTGTGTGAACCAGCTTGGATCTCCGTTGTGTGAACCAGCTTGGATCTCCGTTGTGTGAACCAGCTTGAATCTCCATTGTGTGAATCAGCTTGGATCTCCATTGTGTGAACCAGCTTGGATCTCCATTGTGTGAACCAGCTTGGATCTCCATTGTGTGAACCAGCTTGGATCTCCATTGTGTGAACCAGCTTGGATTTCCGTTGTGTGAACCAGCGTGGATCTCCGTTGTGTGAGCTAGCTTGGATCTTCGTTGTGTGAACCAGCTTGGATCTCCGTTGTGTGAACCAGCTTGGATCTCCGTTGTGTGAACCAGCTTGGATCTCCGTTGTGTGAACCAGCTTGGATCTCCATTGCGTGAACCAGCTTGGATCTCCATTGTGTGAACCAGCTTGTATCTCCATTGTGTGAACCAGCTTGGATTTCCGTTGTGTGAACCAGCTTGGATCTCCATTGTGTGAGCTAGCTTGGATCTCCGTTGTGTGAACCAGCTTGGATCTCCATTGTGTGAACCAGCTTGGATCTCCATTGTGTGAACCAGCTTGGATCTCCGTTGTGTGAACCAGCTTGGATCTCCATTGTGTGAACCAGCTTGGATCTGCATTGTGTGAACCAGCTTGGATCTCCATTGTGTGAACCAGCTTGGATCTCCATTGTGTGAACCAGCTTGTATCTCCGTTGTGTGAACCAGCTTGGACTTCCGTTGTGTGAACCAGCTTGGATCTCCGTTGTGTGAACTAGCTTGGATCTCCGTTGTGTGACCCAGTTTGGATCTCCGTTGTGTGAACCAGCTTGGATCTCCGTTGTGTGAACCAGCTTGGATCTCCGTTGTGTGAACCAGCTTGGATCTCCCTTGTGTGAACCAGCTTGGATCTCCATTATGTGAACCAGCTTGGATCTCCATTGTGTGAACCAGCTTGGATCTCCATTGTGCGAACCGGCTTGGATCTCCATTGTGTGAGCTAGCTTGGATGTCCATTGTGTGAACCAGCGTGGATCTCCGTTGTGTGAGCTAGCTTGGATCTCCGTTGTGTGAACCAGCTTGGATCTCCGTTGTGTGAACCAGCTTGGATCTCCATTGTGTGAACCAGCTTGGATTCCCATTGTGTGAACCAGCTTGGATCTCCGTTGTGTGAACCAGCTTGGATCTCCATTGTGTGAACCAGCTTGGATCTCCGTTGTGTGAACCAGCTTGCATCTCCATTGTGTGAACCAGCTTGGATCTGCATTGTGTGAACCAGCTTGGATCTCCATTGTGTGAACCAGCTTGGATCTCCATTGTGTGAACCAGCTTGGATCTCCGTTGTGTGAGCTAGCTTGGCTCTCCGTCGTGTGAACCAGCTTGGATCTCCGTTGTGTGAACCAGCTTGGATTTCCGTTGTGTGAACCAGCTTGGATCTCCATTGTGTGAACTAGCTTGGATCTCCGTTGTGTGAACCAGCTTGGATCTCCGTTGTGTGAACCAGCTTGGATCTCCGTTGTGTGAACCAGCTTGGATCTCCGTTGTGTGAACCAGCTTGAATCTCCATTGTGTGAATCAGCTTGGATCTCCATTGTGTGAACCAGCTTGGATCTCCATTGTGTGAACCAGCTTGGATCTTCATTGTGTGAACCAGCTTGGATCTCCATTGTGTGAACCAGCTTGTATCTCCATTGTGTGAACCAGCTGGGATCTCCGTTGTGTGAACCAGCTTGGATCTCCATTGTGTGAACCGGCTTGGATCTCCATTGTGTGAACCAGCTTGGATCTCCATTGTGTGAACCAGCTTGGATCTCCGTTGTGTGAACCACCTTGGATCTCCGTTCTGTGAACCAGCTTGCATCTCCGTTGTGTGAACCAGCTTGGATCTCCATTGTGTGAACCAGCTTGGATCTCCATTGTGTGAACCAGCTTGGATCTCCGTTGTGTGAACCAGCTTGCATTTCCGTTGTGTGAACCAGCTTGGATCTCCATTGTGTGAACCAGCTTGGATCTCCATTGTGTGAACCAGCTTGGATCTCCATTGTGTGAACCAGCTTGGATCTCCATTGTGTGAACCAGCTTGTATCTCCTTTGTGTGAACCAGCTGGGATCTCCATTGTGTGAACCAGCTTGGATCTCCGTTGTGTGAACCAGCTTGGATCTCCATTGTGTGAACCAGCTTAGATCTGCATTGTGTGAACCAGCTTGGATCTCCATTGTGTGAACCAGCTCGGATCTCCATTGTGTGAACCAGCTTGTATCTCCGTTGTGTGAACCAGCTTGGATTTCCGTTGTGTGAACCAGCTTGGATATCCGTTGTGTGAACTAGCTTGGATCTCCGTTGTGTGACCCAGTTTGGATCTCCGTTGTCTGAACCAGCTTGGATCTCCGTTGTGTGAACCAGCTTGGATCTCCGTTTTGTGAACCAGCTTGGATCTCCGTTGTGTGAACCAGCTTGGATCTCCATTGTGTGAACCAGCTTGGATCTCCGTTGTGTGAACCAGCTTGGATCTCCATTGTGTGAATCAGCTTGGATCTGCATTGTGTGAACCAGCTTGGATCTCCATTGTGTGAACCAGCTGGGATCTCCATTGTGTGAACCAGCTTGTATCTCCGTTGTGTGAACCAGCTTGGATTTCCGTTGTGTGAACCAGCTTGGATCTCCGTTGTGTGAACTAGCTTGGATCTCCGTTGTGTGACCCAGTTTGGATCTCCGTTGTGTGAACCAGCTTGGATCTCCATTGTGTGAACCAGCTTGGATCTCCGTTGTGTGAACCAGCTTGGATCTCCCTTGTGTGAACCAGCTTGGATCTCCATTATGTGAACCAGCTTGGATCTCCATTGTGTGAACCAGCTTGGATCTCCATTGTGTGAACCAGCTTGGATCTCCATTGTGTGAAACAGCTTGGATCTCCATTGTGTGAGCTAGCTTGGATGTCCATTGTGTGAACCAGCGTGGATCTCCGTTGTGTGAGCTAGCTTGGATCTCCGTTGTGTGAACCAGCTTGGATCTCCGTTGTGTGAACCAGCTTGGATCTCCGTTGTGTGAACCAGCTTGGATCTCCGTTGTGTGAACCAGCTTGGATCTCCATTGTGTGAACCAGCTTGGATTCCCATTGTGTGAACCAGCTTGGATCTCCGTTGTGTGAACCAGCTTGGATCTTCATTGTGTGAACAAGCTTGGATCTCCGTTGTGTGAACCAGCTTGGATCTCCATTGTGTGAACCAACTTGGATCTGCATTGTGTGAACCAGCTTGGATCTCCATTGTGTGAACCAGCTTGGATCTCCATTGTGTGAACCAGCTTGGATCTCCGTTGTGTGAGCTAGCTTGGATCTCCGTTGTGTGAACCAGCTTGGATCTCCGTTGTGTGAACCAGCTTGGATTTCCGTTGTGTGAACCAGCTTGGATCTCCATTGTGTGAACTAGCTTGGATCTCCGTTGTGTGAACCAGTTTGGATCTCCGTTGTGTGAACCAGCTTGGATCTCCGTTGTGTGAACCAGCTTGGATCTCCGTTGTGTGAACCAGCTTGAATCTCCATTGTGTGAATCAGCTTGGATCTCCATTGTGTGAACCAGCTTGGATCTCCATTGTGTGAACCAGCTTGGATCTTCATTGTGTGAACCAGCTTGGATCTCCATTGTGTGAACCAGCTTGTATCTCCATTGTGTGAACCAGCTGGGATCTCCGTTGTGTGAACCAGCTTGGATCTCCATTGTGTGAACCGGCTTGGATCTCCATTGTGTGAACCAGCTTGGATCTCCATTGTGTGAAGCAGCTTGGATCTCCGTTGTGTGAACCACCTTGGATCTCCGTTGTGTGAACCAGCTTGCATCTCCGTTGTGTGAATCAGCTTGGATCTCCATTGTGTGAACCTGCTTGGATCTCCATTGTGTGAACCAGCTTGGATCTCCATTGTGTGAACCAGCTTGGATCTCCATCGTGTGAACCAGCTTGGATTTCCATTGTGTGAATCAGCTTGTATCTCCATTGTGTGAACCAGCTGGGATCTCCGTTGTGTGAACCAGCTTGGATCTCCATTGTGTGAACCGGCTTGGATCTCCATTGTGTGAACCAGCTTGGATCTCCATTGTGTGAACCAGCTTGGATCTCCGTTGTGTGAACCACCTTGGATCTCCGTTGTGTGAACCAGCTTGCATCTCCGTTGTGTGAACCAGCTTGGATCTCCATTGTGTGAACCAGCTTGGATCTCCATTGTGTGAACTAGCTTGGATCTCCGTTGTGTGAACCAGCTTGGATCTCCGTTGTGTGAACCAGCTTGGATCTCCATTGTGTGAACCAGCTTGGATCTCCATTGTGTGAACCAGCTTGGATCTCCGTTGTGTGAAGCAGCTTGGATCTCCGTTGTGTGAACCAGCTTGGATCTCCGTTGCGTGAACCAGCGTGGATCTCCATTGTGTGAACCAGCTTGGATCTCCATTGTGTGAACCAGCTTGGATCTCCATTGTGTGAGCTAGCTTGAATCTCCATTGTGTGAACCAGCTTGGATCTCCGTTGTGTGAGCTAGCTTGGAACTCCTTTGTGTGAACTAGCTTGGATATCCGTTGTGTGAACCAGCTTGGATCTCCGTTGTGTGAACCAGCTTGGATCTCCGTTGTGTGAACCAGCTTGGATCTCCATTGTGTGAACCAGCTTGGATCTCCATTGTGTGAACGAGCTTGGATCTCCATTGTGTGAACCAGCTTGGATCTCCATTGTGTGAACCAGCTTGGATCTCCATTGTGTGAACCAGCTTGGATCTCCGTTGTGTGAACCACCTTGGATCTCCGTTGTGTGAACCAGCTTGCATCTCCGTTGTGTGAACCAGCTTGGATCTCCATTGTGTGAACCAGCTTGGATCTCCATTGTGTGAACCAGCTTGGATCTCCGTTGTGTGAACCAGCTTGGATCTCCGTTGTGTGAACCAGCTTGGATCTCCATTGTGTGAACCAGCTTGGATCTCCATTGTGTGAACCAGCTTGGATCTCCATTGTGTGAAGCAGCTTGGATCTCCGTTGTGTGAACCAGCTTGGATCTCCGTTGTGTGAACCAGCGTGGATCTCCATTGTGTGAACCAGCTTGGATCTCCATTGTGTGAACCAGCTTGGATCTCCATTGTGTGAGCTAGCTTGAATCTCCATTGTGTGAACCAGCTTGGATCTCCGTTGTGTGAGCTAGCTTGGAACTCCTTTGTGTGAACTAGCTTGGATATCCGTTGTGTGAACCAGCTTGGATCTCTGTTGTGTGAACCAGCTTGGATCTCCGTTGTGTGAACCAGCTTGGATCTCCGTTGTGTGAACCAGCTTGGATCTCCATTGTGTGAACGAGCTGGGATCTCCATTGTGTGAACCAGCTTGGATCTCCATTGTGTGAACCAGCTTGGATCTCCATTGTGTGAACCAGCTTGGATCTCCGTTGTGTGAACCAACTTGGCTCTCCGTTGTGTGAACCAGTTTGGATCTCCGTTGTGTGAACCAGCTTGCATCTCCGTTGTGTGAACCAGCTTGGATCTCCATTGTGTGAACCAACTTGGCTCTCCGTTGTGTGAACCAGCTTGGATCTCGGTTGTGTGAACCAGCTTGAATCTCCATTGTGTGAACCAGCTAGAATCTCCATTGTGTGAACCAGCTTGGATCTCCGTTGTGTGAAACAGCTTGGATCTCCGTTGTGTGAACCAGCTTGGATCTCCTTTGCGTGAACCAGCTTGGATCTCCATTGTGTGAACCAGCTTGGATCTCCATTGTGTGAATCAGCAGGGATCTCCATTGTGTGAACCAGCTTGGATCTCCATTGTGTGAACCAGCTTGGATCTCCATTGTGTGAACCAGCTTGGATCTCCGTTGTGTGAACCAGCTTGGATCTCCATTGTGTAAACAAGCTTGGATCTCCATTGTGTGAACCAGCTTCGATCTCCGTTGTGTGAACCAGCTTGGATCTCCGTTGTGTGAACCAGCTTGGATCTCCGTTGTGTGAACCACCTTGGATCTCCATTGTGTGAACCAGCTTGGATCTCCGTTGTGTGAACCAGCTTGGTGCTCCATTGTGTGAACCAGCTTGGATCTCCGTTGTGTGAACCAGCTTGCATCTCCGTTGTGTGAACCAGCTTGGATCTCCATTATGTGAACCAGCTTGGATCTCCATTGTGTGAACCAGCTTGGATCTCCATTGTGTGAACCAGCGTGGATCTCCGTTGTGTGAGCTAGCTTGGATCTCCGTTGTGTGAACCAGCTTGGATATCCGTGGTGTAAACCAGCTTGGATCTCCGTCGTGTGAACCAGCTTGGATCTCCGTTGTGTGAACCAGCTTGGATCTCCATTGTGTGAACCAGCTTGGATCTCCATTGTGTGAACCAGCTTGGATCTGCATTGTGTGAACCCTCTTGGATCTCCATTGTGTGAAGCAGCTTGGATCTCCGTTGTGTGAACCACCTTGGATCTCCGTTGTGTGAACCAGCTTGCATCTCCGTTGTGTGAACCAGCTTGGATCTCCATTGTGTGAACCTGCTTGGATCTCCATTGTGTGAACCAGCTTGGATCTCCATTGTGTGAACCAGCTTGGATCTCCATCGTGTGAACCAGCTTGGATCTCCATTGTGTGAACCAGCTTGTATCTCCATTGTGTGAACCAGCTGGGATCTCCGTTGTGTGAACCAGCTTGGATCTCCATTGTGTGAACCGGCTTGGATCTCCATTGTGTGAACCAGCTTGGATCTCCATTGTGTGAACCTGCTTGGATCTCCTTTGTGTGAACCACCTTGGATCTCCGTTGTGTGAACCAGCTTGCATCTCCGTTGTGTGAACCAGCTTGGATCTCCATTGTGTGAACCAGCTTGGATCTCCATTGTGTGAACCAGCCTGGATCTCCGTTGTGTGAACCAGCTTGGATCTCCGTTGTGTGAACCAGCTTGGATCTCCATTGTGTGAACCAGCTTGGATCTCCATTGTGTGAACCAGCTTGGATCTCCGTTGTGTGAACCAGCTTGGATCTCCGTTGTGTGAACCAGCTTGGATCTCCGTTGTGTGAACCAGCGTGGATCTCCATTGTGTGAACCAGCTTGGATCTCCATTGTGTGAACCAGCTTGGATCTCCATTGTGTGAGCTAGCTTGAATCTCCATTGTGTGAACCAGCTTGGATCTCCGTTGTGTGAGCTAGCTTGGAACTCCTTTGTGTGAACTAGCTTGGATATCCGTTGTGTGAACCAGCTTGGATCTCCGTTGTGTGAACCAGCTTGGATCTCCGTTGTGTGAACCAGCTTGGATCTCCATTGTGTGAACCAGCTTGGATCTCCATTGTGTGAACGAGCTTGGATCTCCATTGTGTGAACCAGCTTGGATCTCCATTGTGTGAACCAGCTTGGATCTCCATTGTGTGAACCAGCTTGGATCTCCGTTGTGTGAACCAACTTGGCTCTCCGTTGTGTGAACCAGTTTGGATCTCCGTTGTGTGAACCAGCTTGCATCTCCGTTGTGTGAACCAGCTTGGATCTCCATTGTGTGAACCAACTTGGCTCTCCGTTGTGTGAACCAGCTTGGATCTCCGTTGTGTGAACCAGCTTGAATCTCCATTGTGTGAACCAGCTGGAATCTCCATTGTGTGAACCAGCTTGGATCTCCGTTGTGTGAAACAGCTTGGATCTCCGTTGTGTGAACCAGCTTGGATCTCCATTTTGTGAACCACCTTGGATCTCCATTGTGTGAACCAGCTTGGATCTGCATTGTGTGAACCCTCTTGGATCTCCATTGTGTGAAGCAGCTTGGATCTCCGTTGTGTGAACCACCTTGGATCTCCGTTGTGTGAACCAGCTTGCATCTCCGTTGTGTGAACCAGCTTGGATCTCCATTGTGTGAACCTGCTTGGATCTCCATTGTGTGAACCAGCTTGGATCTCCATTGTGTGAACCGGCTTGGATCTCCATCGTGTGAACCAGCTTGGATCTCCATTGTGTGAACCAGCTTGTATCTCCATTGTGTGAACCAGCTGGGATCTCCGTTGTGTGAACCAGCTTGGATCTCCATTGTGTGAACCGGCTTGGATCTCCATTGTGTGAACCAGCTTGGATCTCCATTGTGTGAACCAGCTTGGATCTCCATTGTGTGAACTAGCTTGGATCTCCGTTGTGTGAACCAGCTTGGATCTCCGTTGTGTGAACCAGCTTGGATCTCCATTGTGTGAACCAGCTTGGATCTCCATTGTGTGAACAAGCTTGGATCTCCGTTGTGTGAAGCAGCTTGGATCTCCGTTGTGTGAACCAGCTTGGATCTCCGTTGTGTGAACCAGCGTGGATCTCCATTGTGTGAACCAGCTTGGATCTCCATTGTGTGAACCAGCTTGGATCTCCATTGTGTGAGCTAGCTTGAATCTCCATTGTGTGAACCAGCTTGGATCTCCGTTGTGTGAGCTAGCTTGGAACTCCTTTGTGTGAACTAGCTTGGATATCCGTTGTGTGAACCAGCTTGGATCTCCGTTGTGTGAACCAGCTTGGATCTCCGTTGTGTGAACCAGCTTGGATCTCCATCGTGTGAACCAGCTTGGATCTCCATTGTGTGAACCAGCTTGTATCTCCATTGTGTGAACCTGCTTGGATCTCCATTGTGTGAACCAGCTTGGATCTCCATTGTGTGAACCAGCTTGGATCTCCATCGTGTGAACCAGCTTGGATCTCCATTGTGTGAACCAGCTTGTATCTCCATTGTGTGAACCAGCTGGGATCTCCGTTGTGTGAACCAGCTTGGATCTCCATTGTGTGAACCGGCTTGGATCTCCATTGTGTGAACCAGCTTGGATCTCCATTGTGTGAACCTGCTTGGATCTCCTTTGTGTGAACCACCTTGGATCTCCGTTGTGTGAACCAGCTTGCATCTCCGTTGTGTGAACCAGCTTGGATCTCCATTGTGTGAACCAGCTTGGATCTCCATTGTGTGAACCAGCCTGGATCTCCGTTGTGTGAACCAGCTTGGATCTCCGTTGTGTGAACCAGCTTGGATCTCCATTGTGTGAACCAGCTTGGATCTCCATTGTGTGAACCAGCTTGGATCTCCGTTGTGTGAAGCAGCTTGGATCTCCGTTGTGTGAACCAGCTTGGATCTCCGTTGTGTGAACCAGCGTGGATCTCCATTGTGTGAACCAGCTTGGATCTCCATTGTGTGAGCTAGCTTGAATCTCCATTGTGTGAACCAGCTTGGATCTCCGTTGTGTGAGCTAGCTTGGAACTCCTTTGTGTGAACTAGCTTGGATATCCGTTGTGTGAACCAGCTTGGATCTCCGTTGTGTGAACCAGCTTGGATCTCCGTTGTGTGAACCAGCTTGGATCTCCATTGTGTGAACCAGCTTGGATCTCCATTGTGTGAACGAGCTTGGATCTCCATTGTGTGAACCAGCTTGGATCTCCATTGTGTGAACCAGCTTGGATCTCCATTGTGTGAACCAGCTTGGATCTCCGTTGTGTGAACCAACTTGGCTCTCCGTTGTGTGAACCAGTTTGGATCTCCGTTGTGTGAACCAGCTTGCATCTCCGTTGTGTGAACCAGCTTGGATCTCCATTGTGTGAACCAACTTGGCTCTCCGTTGTGTGAACCAGCTTGGATCTCCGTTGTGTGAACCAGCTTGAATCTCCATTGTGTGAACCAGCTGGAATCTCCATTGTGTGAACCAGCTTGGATCTCCGTTGTGTGAAACAGCTTGGATCTCCGTTGTGTGAACCAGCTTGGATCTCCATTTTGTGAACCACCTTGGATCTCCATTGTGTGAACCAGCTTGGATCTGCATTGTGTGAACCCTCTTGGATCTCCATTGTGTGAAGCAGCTTGGATCTCCGTTGTGTGAACCACCTTGGATCTCCGTTGTGTGAACCAGCTTGCATCTCCGTTGTGTGAACCAGCTTGGATCTCCATTGTGTGAACCTGCTTGGATCTCCATTGTGTGAACCAGCTTGGATCTCCATTGTGTGAACCAGCTTGGATCTCCATCGTGTGAACCAGCTTGGATCTCCATTGTGTGAACCAGCTTGTATCTCCATTGTGTGAACCAGCTGGGATCTCCGTTGTGTGAACCAGCTTGGATCTCCATTGTGTGAACCGGCTTGGATCTCCATTGTGTGAACCAGCTTGGATCTCCATTGTGTGAACCAGCTTGGATCTCCATTGTGTGAACTAGCTTGGATCTCCGTTGTGTGAACCAGCTTGGATCTCCGTTGTGTGAACCAGCTTGGATCTCCATTGTGTGAACCAGCTTGGATCTCCATTGTGTGAACCAGCTTGGATCTCCGTTGTGTGAAGCAGCTTGGATCTCCGTTGTGTGAACCAGCTTGGATCTCCGTTGTGTGAACCAGCGTGGATCTCCATTGTGTGAACCAGCTTGGATCTCCATTGTGAGAACCAGCTTGGATCTCCATTGTGTGAGCTAGCTTGAATCTCCATTGTGTGAACCAGCTTGGATCTCCGTTGTGTGAGCTAGCTTGGAACTCCTTTGTGTGAACTAGCTTGGATATCCGTTGTGTGAACCAGCTTGGATCTCCGTTGTGTGAACCAGCTTGGATCTCCGTTGTGTGAACCAGCTTGGATCTCCATTGTGTGAACCAGCTTGGATCTCCATTGTGTGAACGAGCTTGGATCTCCATTGTGTGAACCAGCTTGGATCTCCATTGTGTGAACCAGCTTGGATCTCCATTGTGTGAACCAGCTTGGATCTCCGTTGTGTGAACCACCTTGGATCTCCGTTGTGTGAACCAGCTTGCATCTCCGTTGTGTGAACCAGCTTGGATCTCCATTGTGTGAACCAGCTTGGATCTCCATTGTGTGAACCAGCTTGGATCTCCGTTGTGTGAACCAGCTTGGATCTCCGTTGTGTGAACCAGCTTGGATCTCCATTGTGTGAACCAGCTTGGATCTCCATTGTGTGAACCAGCTTGGATCTCCATTGTGTGAAGCAGCTTGGATCTCCGTTGTGTGAACCAGCTTGGATCTCCGTTGTGTGAACCAGCGTGGATCTCCATCGTGTGAACGAGCTTGGATCTCCATTGTGTGAACCAGCTTGGATCTCCATTGTGTGAACCAGCTTGGATATCCGTGGTGTAAACCAGCTTGGATCTCCGTTGTGTGAACCAGCTTGGATCTCCATTGTGTGAACCAGCTTGGATCTCCATTGTGTAAACCAGCTTGGATCTCCGTTGTGTGAACCAGCTTGGATCTCCGTTGTGTGAACCAGCGTGGATCTCCATTGTGTGAACCAGCTTGGATCTCCATTGTGTGAACCAGCTTGGATCTCCATTGTGTGAACCAGCTTGGATATCCGTTGTGTGAACCACCTTGGATCTCCATTGTGTGAGCTAGCTTGAATCTCCATTGTGTGAACCAGCTTGGAGTTCCGTTGTGTGAGCTAGCTTGGAACTCCTTTGTGTGAACTAGCTTGGATATCCGTTGTGTGAACCAGCTTGGATCTCCGTTGTGTGAACCAGCTTGTATCTCCGTTGTGTGAACCAGCTTGGATCTCCATTGTGTGGACCAGCTTGGATCTCCATTGTGTGAACGAGCTTGGATCTCCATTGTGTGAACCAGCTTGGATCTCCATTGTGTGAACCAGCTTGGATCTCCATTGTGTGAACCAGCTTGGATCTCCGTTGTGTGAACCAACTTGGCTCTCCGTTGTGTGAACCAGTTTGGATCTCCGTTGTGTGAACCAGCTTGCATCTCCGTTGTGTGAACCAGCTTGGATCTCCATTGTGTGAACCAACTTGGCTCTCCGTTGTGTGAACCAGCTTGGATCTCCGTTGTGTGAACCAGCTTGAATCTCCATTGTGTGAACCAGCTGGAATCTCCATTGTGGGAACCAGCTTGGATCTCCGTTGTGTGAACCAGCTTGGATCTCCGTTGTGTGGACCAGCTTGGATCTCCATTGCGTGAACCAGCTTGGATCTCCATTGTGTGAACCAGCTTGGATCTCCATTGTGTGAACCAGCATGGATCTCCATTGTGTGAACCAGCTTGGATCTCCATTGTGTGAACCAGCTTGGATCTCCATTGTGTGAACCAGCTTGGATCTCCGTTGTGTGAACCAGCTTGGATCTCCATTGTGTAAACAAGCTTGGATCTCCATTGTGTGAACCAGCTTCGATCTCCGTTGTGTGAACCAGCTTGCATCTCCATTGTGTGAACCAGCTTGGATCTCCATTGTGTGAACCACCTTGGATCTCTATTGTGTGAACCAGCTTGGATCTCCGTTGTGTGAACCAGCTTGGATCTCCGTTGTGTGAACCAGCTTGGATCTCCGTTGTGCGAACCACCTTGGATCTCCATTGTGTGAACCAGCTTGGATCTCCGTTGTGTGAACCAGCTTGGAGCTCCATGGTGTGAACCAGCTTGGATCTCCATTGTGTGAACCAGCTTGCATCTCCGTTGTGTGAACCAGCTTGGATCTCCATTATGTGAACCAGCTTGGATCTCCATTGTGTGAACCAGCTTGGATCTCCATTGTGTGAACCAGCGTGGATCTCCGTTGTGTGAGCTAGCTTGGATCTCCGTTGTGTGAACCAGCTTGGATATCCGTGGTGTAAACCAGCTTGGATCTCCGTCGTGTGAACCAGCTTGGATCTCCATTGTGTGAACCAGCTTGGATCTCCATTGTGTGAACCAGCTTGGATCTCCATTGTGTGAACCAGCTTGGATCTGCATTGTGTGAACCCTCTTGGATCTCCATTGTGTGAACCAGCTTCGATCTCCATTGTGTGAACCAGCTTGGATCTCCGTTGTGTGAACCAGCTTGGATTTCCGTTGTGTGAACCAGCTTGGATCTCCGCTGTGTGAACTAGCTTGGATCCCTGTTGTGTGAACCACTTTGGATCTCCATTGTGTGAACCAGCTTGGATCTGCGTTGTGTGAACCAGCTTGGATCTCCGTTGTGTGAACCAGCTTGAATCTCCATTGTGTGAATCAGCTTGGATCCCCATTGTGTGAACCAAGTTGGATCTCCATTGTGTGAACCAGCTTGGATCTCCATTGTGTGAACCAGCTTGGATCTCCATTGTGTGAACCAGCTTGTATCTCCATTGTGTGAACCAGCGTGGATCTCCGTTGTGTGAACCAGCTTGGATCTCCGTTGTGTGAACCAGCTTGGATCTCCGTTGTGTGAACCAGCTTGGATCTCCATTGTGTGAACCGGCTTGGATCTCCGTTGTGTGAACCAGCTTGGATCTCCGTTGTGTGAACCACCTTGGATCTCCGTTGTGTGAGCCAGCTTGCATCTCCGTTGTGTGAACCAGCTTGGATCTCCATTGTGTGAACCAGCTTGCATCTTCATTGTGTGAACCAGCTTGGATCTCCATTGTGTGAACCAGCTTGGATCTTCATTGTGTGAACCAGCTTGGATCTCCATTGTGTGAACCAGCTTGTATCTCCATTGTGTGAACCAGCTTGGGTCTCCATTGTGTGAACCAGCTTGGATCTCCATTGTGTGAACCAGCTTAGATCTTCATTGTGTGAAACAGCTTGGATCTCCGTTGTGTGAACCAGCTTGGATCTCCATTATGTGAACCAGTTTGGATCTCCATTGTGTGAACCAGCTTGGAGCTGCCTTGTATGAACCAGCTTGGATCTCCGTTGTGTGAACCAGCTTGGATCTCCATTGTGTGAACCAGCTTGGATCTCCATTGTGTGAACCAGCTTGAATCTTCATTGTGTGAACCAGCTTGGATCTCCGTTGTGTGAGCTAGCTTGGACCTCCATTGTGTGAACCAGCTTGGGTCTCCATTGTGTGAACCAGCTTGGATCTCCATTGTGTGAACCAGCTTGGATCTGCATTGTGTGAACCCTCTTGGATCTCCATTGTGTGAACCAGCTTCGATCTCCATTGTGTGAACCAGCTTGGATCTCCGTTGTGTGAACCAGCTTGGATTTCCGTTGTGTGAACCAGCTTGGATCTCCGCTGTGTGAACTAGCTTGGATCCCTGTTGTGTGAACCACTTTGGATCTCCATTGTGTGAACCAGCTTGGATCTGCGTTGTGTGAACCAGCTTGGATCTCCGTTGTGTGAACCAGCTTGAATCTCCATTGTGTGAATCAGCTTGGATCCCCATTGTGTGAACCAAGTTGGATCTCCATTGTGTGAACCAGCTTGGATCTCCATTGTGTGAACCAGCTTGGATCTCCATTGTGTGAACCGGCTTGTATCTCCATTGTGTGAACCAGCGTGGATCTCCGTTGTGTGAACCAGCTTGGATCTCCGTTGTGTGAACCAGCTTGGATCTCCGTTGTGTGAACCAGCTTGGATCTCCATTGTGTGAACCGGCTTGGATCTCCGTTGTGTGAACCAGCTTGGATCTCCGTTGTGTGAACCACCTTGGATCTCCGTTGTGTGAGCCAGCTTGCATCTCCGTTGTGTGAACCAGCTTGGATCTCCATTGTGTGAACCAGCTTGCATCTTCATTGTGTGAACCAGCTTGGGTCTCCATTGTGTGAACCAGCTTGGATCTCCATTGTGTGAACCAGCTTAGATCTTCATTGTGTGAAACAGCTTGGATCTCCGTTGTGTGAACCAGCTTGGATCTCCATTATGTGAACCAGTTTGGATCTCCATTGTGTGAACCAGCTTGGAGCTGCCTTGTATGAACCAGCTTGGAGCTGCCTTGTATGAACCAGCTTGGATCTCCGTCGTGTGAACCAGCTTGGATCTCCATTGTGTGAACCAGCTTGGATCTCCATTGTGTGAACCAGCTTGAATCTTCATTGTGTGAACCAGCTTGGATCTCCGTTGTGTGAGCTAGCTTGGACCTCCATTGTGTGAACCAGCTTGGGTCTCCATTGTGTGAACCAGCTTGGATCTCCATTGTGTGAACCAGCTTAGATCTTCATTGTGTGAAACAGCTTGGATCTCCGTTGTGTGAACCAGCTTGGATCTCCATTGTGTGAACCAGCTTGGATCTCCGTTGTGTGAACCACCTTGGATCTCCGTTGTGTGAACCAACTTGGCTCTCCGTTGTGTGAACGACTTTGGATCTCCATTGTGTGAACAGGCTTGGATCTCCATTGTGTGAACCAGCTTGGATCTCCATTGTGTGAACCAGCTTGAATCTCCATTGTGTGAACCAGCTTGGATCTCCATTGTGTGAACCAGCTTGGATCTCCGTTGTGTGAACCAGCTTGGATCTCTGTTGTGTGAACCAGCTTGGATCTCCATTGTGTGAACCAACTTGGATCTCCATTGTGTGAACCAGCTTGGATCTCCATTGTGTGAACCAGCTTGGATCTCCATTGTGTGAACCAGCTTGGATCTCCATTGTGTGAACCAGCTTGGATCTCCATTGTGTGAACCAGCTTGGATCTCCATTGTGTGAACCAGCTTGGATCTCCATTGTGTGAACCAGCATGGATCTCCATTGTGTGAACCAGCTTGGATCTCCATTGTGTGAACCAGCTTGAATCTCCGTTGTGTGAACCAGCTTGGATCTCCATTGTGTGAACCAGCTTCGATCTCCGTTGTGTGAACCAGCTTGCATCTCCATTGTGTGAACCAGCTTGGATCTCCATTGTGTGAACCAGCTTGGATCTCCGTTGTGTGAACCAGCTTGGATCTCCGTTGTGTGAACCACCTTGGATCTCCAATGTGTGAACCAGCTTGGATCTCCGTTGTGTGAACCAGCTTGGTTCTCCATTGTGTGAACCAGCTTGGATCTCCGTTGTGTGAACCAGCTTGGATCTCCATTATGTGAACCAGTTTGGATCTCCATTGTGTGAACCAGCTTGGATCTCCATTGTGTGAACCAGCTTGGATCTCCATTGTGTGAACCAGCTTGGATCTCCATTGTGTGTACCACCTTGGATCTCCGTTGTGTGAACCAACTTGGCTCTCCGTTGTGTGAACGAGTTTGGATCTCCGTTGTGTGAACGGGCTTGGATCTCCATTGTGTGAACCAGCTTGGATCTCCGTTGTGTGAACCAGCTTGAATCTCCATTGTGTGAACCAGCTTGGATCTCCATGGTGTGAACCAGCTTGGATCTCCGTTGTGTGAACCAGCTTGGATCTCCGTTGTGTGAACCAGCTTGGATCTCCATTGTGTGAACCAGCTTGGATCTCCATTGTGTGAACCAGCTTGGATCTCCATTGTGTGAACCAGCTTGGATCTCCATTGTGTGAACCAGCTTGGATCTCCGTTGTGTGAACCAGCATGGATCTCCATTGTGTGAACCAGCTTGGATCTCCATTGTGTGAACCAGCTTGGATCTCCGTTGTGTGAACCAGCTTGGATCTCCGTTGTGTAAACAAGCTTGGATCTCCATTGTGTGAACCAGCTTCGATCTCCGTTGTGTGAACCAGCTTGCATCTCCATTGTGTGAACCAGCTTGGATCTCCGTTGTGTGAACCAGCTTGGATCTCCGTTGTGTGAACCACCTTGGATCTCCAATGTGTGAACCAGCTTGGATCTCCGTTGTGTGAACCAGCTTGGATCTCCATTGTGTGAACCAGCTTGGATTTCCATTGTGTGAACCACCTTGGATCTCCATTGTGTGAACCAGCTTGGATCTCCATTGTGTGAACCACCTTGGATCTCCGTTGTGTGAACCAGCTTGGATCTCCGTTGTGTGAACCAGCTTGGATCTCCATTGTTTGAACTAGCTTGGATCTCCATTGTGTGAACCAGCTTCGATCTCCATTGTGTGAACCAGCTTGGATCTCCATTGTGTGAGCTAGCTTGGATGTCCATTGTGTGAACCAGCCTGGATCTCCGTTGTGTGAGCTAGCTTGGACCTCCGTTGTGTGAACCAGCTTGGATCTCCGTTGTGTGAACCAGCTTGGATCTCCGTTGTGTGAACCAGCTTGGATCTCCGTTGCGTGAACCAGCTTGGATCTCCATTGTGTGAACCAGCTTGGATCTCCATTGTGTGAACCAGCTTGGATCTCCATTGTGTGAACCAGCTTGGATCTGCATTGTGTGAACCAGCTTGGATCTCCGTTGTGTGAACCACCTTGGATCTCCAATGTGTGAACCAGCTTGGATCTCCGTTGTGTGAACCAGCTTGGTTCTCCATTGTGTGAACCAGCTTGGATCTCCGTTGTGTGAACCAGCTTGGATCTCCATTATGTGAACCAGTTTGGATCTCCATTGTGTGAACCAGCTTGGATCTCCATTGTGTGAACCAGCTTGGATCTCCATTGTGTGAACCAGCTTGGATCTCCATTGTGTGAACCACCTTGGATCTCCGTTGTGTGAACCAACTTGGCTCTCCGTTGTGTGAACGAGTTTGGATCTCCGTTGTGTGAACGGGCTTGGATCTCCATTGTGTGAACCAGCTTGGATCTCCGTTGTGTGAACCAGCTTGAATCTCCATTGTGTGAACCAGCTTGGATCTCCATGGTGTGAACCAGCTTGGATCTCCGTTGTGTGAACCAGCTTGGATCTCCGTTGTGTGAACCAGCTTGGATCTCCATTGTGTGAACCAGCTTGGATCTCCATTGTGTGAACCAGCTTGGATCTCCATTGTGTGAACCAGCTTGGATCTCCATTGTGTGAACCAGCTTGGATCTCCGTTGTGTGAACCAGCATGGATCTCCATTGTGTGAACCAGCTTGGATCTCCATTGTGTGAACCAGCTTGGATCTCCGTTGTGTGAACCAGCTTGGATCTCCGTTGTGTAAACAAGCTTGGATCTCCATTGTGTGAACCAGCTTCGATCTCCGTTGTGTGAACCAGCTTGCATCTCCATTGTGTGAACCAGCTTGGATCTCCGTTGTGTGAACCAGCTTGGATCTCCGTTGTGTGAACCACCTTGGATCTCCAATGTGTGAACCAGCTTGGATCTCCGTTGTGTGAACCAGCTTGGATCTCCATTGTGTGAACCAGCTTGGATTTCCATTGTGTGAACCACCTTGGATCTCCATTGTGTGAACCAGCTTGGATCTCCATTGTGTGAACCACCTTGGATCTCCGTTGTGTGAACCAGCTTGGATCTCCGTTGTGTGAACCAGCTTGGATCTCCATTGTTTGAACTAGCTTGGATCTCCATTGTGTGAACCAGCTTCGATCTCCATTGTGTGAACCAGCTTGGATCTCCATTGTGTGAGCTAGCTTGGATGTCCATTGTGTGAACCAGCCTGGATCTCCGTTGTGTGAGCTAGCTTGGACCTCCGTTGTGTGAACCAGCTTGGATCTCCGTTGTGTGAACCAGCTTGGATCTCCGTTGTGTGAACCAGCTTGGATCTCCGTTGCGTGAACCAGCTTGGATCTCCATTGTGTGAACCAGCTTGGATCTCCATTGTGTGAACCAGCTTGGATCTCCATTGTGTGAACCAGCTTGGATCTGCATTGTGTGAACCAGCTTGGATCTCCATTGTGTGAACCAGCTTGGATCTCCGTTGTGTGAACCAGCTTGGATCTCCGTTGTGTAAACAAGCTTGGATCTCCATTGTGTGAACCAGCTTCGATCTCCGTTGTGTGAACCAGCTTGCATCTCCATTGTGTGAACCAGCTTGGATCTCCGTTGTGTGAACCAGCTTGGATCTCCGTTGTGTGAACCACCTTGGATCTCCAATGTGTGAACCAGCTTGGATCTCCGTTGTGTGAACCAGCTTGGATCTCCATTGTGTGAACCAGCTTGGATTTCCATTGTGTGAACCACCTTGGATCTCCATTGTGTGAACCAGCTTGGATCTCCATTGTGTGAACCACCTTGGATCTCCGTTGTGTGAACCAGCTTGGATCTCCGTTGTGTGAACCAGCTTGGATCTCCGTTGTTTGAACTAGCTTGGATCTCCATTGTGTGAACCAGCTTCGATCTCCATTGTGTGAACCAGCTTGGATCTCCATTGTGTGAGCTAGCTTGGATGTCCATTGTGTGAACCAGCCTGGATCTCCGTTGTGTGAGCTAGCTTGGACCTCCGTTGTGTGAACCAGCTTGGATCTCCGTTGTGTGAACCAGCTTGGATCTCCGTTGTGTGAACCAGCTTGGATCTCCGTTGCGTGAACCAGCTTGGATCTCCATTGTGTGAACCAGCTTGGATCTCCATTGTGTGAACCAGCTTGGATCTCCATTGTGTGAACCAGCTTGGATCTGCATTGTGTGAACCAGCTTGGATCTCCATTGGGTGAACCAGCTTGTACCTCCATTGGGTGAACCAGCTTGGATCTCCGTTGTGTGAACCAGCTTGGATTTCCGGTGTGTAAAAAGCCTTGGATCTCCGCTGTGTGAACTAGCTTGGATCTCCGTTGTGTGAACCAGCTTGGATCTCCATTGTGTGAACCAGCTTGGATCTCCGTTGTGTGAACCAGCTTGGATCTCCGTTGTGTGAACCAGCTTGGATCTCCGTTGTGTGAACCAGCTTGGATCTCCGTGGTGTGAACCAGCTTGGATCTCCGTTGTGTGAACCACCTTGGATCTCCATTGTGTGAACCAGCTTGGATCTATGTTGTGTGAACCAGCTTGGGTCTCCGTTGTGTGAACCAGCTTGGATCTCCGTTGTGTGAACCTGCTTGAATCTCCATTGTGTGAATCAGCTTGGATCTCCATTGTGTGAACCAGCTTGGATCTCCGTTGTGTGAACCAGCTTGGATCTCCATTGTGTGAACCAGCTTGGATCTCCATTGTGTGAACCAGCTTGTATCTCCGTTGTGTGAACCAGCTTGGATCTCCGTTGTGTGAACCAGCTTGGATCTCCGTGGTGTGTACCAGCTTGGATCTCCGTTGTGTGAACCACCTTGGATCTCCATTGTGTGAACCGGCTTGGATCTCCGTTGTGTGAACCAACTTGGATCTCCGTTGTGTGAACCAGGTTGCATCTCCGTTGTGTGAACCAGCTTGGATCTCCATTGTGTGAACCAGCTTGGATCCCCATTGTGTGAACCAGCTTGGATCTCCGTTGTGTGAACCAGCTTGGATCTCCATTGTGTGAACCAGCTTAGATCTCCATTGTGTGAAACAGCTTGGATCTCCGTTGTGTGAACCAGCTTGGATCTCCATTATGTGAACCAGTTTGGATCTCCATTGTGTGAACCAGCTTGGATCACCATTGTGTGAACCAGCTTGGATGTGCATTGTGTGAACCAGCTTGGATCTCCATTGTGTGAACCAGCTTGGATATCCGTTGTGTGAACCAACTTGGCTCTCCGTTGTGTGAACTAGTTTGGATCTCCGTTGTGTGAACCAGCTTGGATCTCCATTGTGTGAACCAGCTTGGATCTCCGTTGTGTGAACCAGCTTGGATCTCCGTTGTGTGAACCACCTTGGATCTCCAATGTGTGAACCAGCTTGGATCTCCGTTGTGTGAACCAGCTTGGATCTCCATTGTGTGAACCAGCTTGGATTTCCATTGTGTGAACCACCTTGGATCTCCATTGTGTGAACCAGCTTGGATCTCCATTGTGTGAACCACCTTGGATCTCCGTTGTGTGAACCAGCTTGGATCTCCGTTGTGTGAACCAGCTTGGATCTCCGTTGTTTGAACTAGCTTGGATCTCCATTGTGTGAACCAGCTTCGATCTCCATTGTGTGAACCAGCTTGGATCTCCATTGTGTGAGCTAGCTTGGATGTCCATTGTGTGAACCAGCCTGGATCTCCGTTGTGTGAGCTAGCTTGGACCTCCGTTGTGTGAACCAGCTTGGATCTCCGTTGTGTGAACCAGCTTGGATCTCCGTTGTGTGAACCAGCTTGGATCTCCGTTGCGTGAACCAGCTTGGATCTCCATTGTGTGAACCAGCTTGGATCTCCATTGTGTGAACCAGCTTGGATCTCCATTGTGTGAACCAGCTTGGATCTGCATTGTGTGAACCAGCTTGGATCTCCATTGGGTGAACCAGCTTGTACCTCCATTGGGTGAACCAGCTTGGATCTCCGTTGTGTGAACCAGCTTGGATTTCCGGTGTGTAAAAAGCCTTGGATCTCCGCTGTGTGAACTAGCTTGGATCTCCGTTGTGTGAACCAGCTTGGATCTCCATTGTGTGAACCAGCTTGGATCTCCGTTGTGTGAACCAGCTTGGATCTCCGTTGTGTGAACCAGCTTGGATCTCCGTTGTGTGAACCAGCTTGGATCTCCGTGGTGTGAACCAGCTTGGATCTCCGTTGTGTGAACCACCTTGGATCTCCATTGTGTGAACCAGCTTGGATCTATGTTGTGTGAACCAGCTTGGGTCTCCGTTGTGTGAACCAGCTTGGATCTCCGTTGTGTGAACCTGCTTGAATCTCCATTGTGTGAATCAGCTTGGATCTCCATTGTGTGAACCAGCTTGGATCTCCGTTGTGTGAACCAGCTTGTATCTCCGTTGTGTGAACCAGCTTGGATCTCCGTTGTGTGAACCAGCTTGGATCTCCGTGGTGTGTACCAGCTTGGATCTCCGTTGTGTGAACCACCTTGGATCTCCATTGTGTGAACCGGCTTGGATCTCCGTTGTGTGAACCAACTTGGATCTCCGTTGTGTGAACCAGGTTGCATCTCCGTTGTGTGAACCAGCTTGGATCTCCATTGTGTGAACCAGCTTGGATCCCCATTGTGTGAACCAGCTTGGATCTCCGTTGTGTGAACCAGCTTGGATCTCCATTGTGTGAACCAGCTTAGATCTCCATTGTGTGAAACAGCTTGGATCTCCGTTGTGTGAACCAGCTTGGATCTCCATTATGTGAACCAGTTTGGATCTCCATTGTGTGAACCAGCTTGGATCACCATTGTGTGAACCAGCTTGGATGTGCATTGTGTGAACCAGCTTGGATCTCCATTGTGTGAACCAGCTTGGATATCCGTTGTGTGAACCAACTTGGCTCTCCGTTGTGTGAACTAGTTTGGATCTCCGTTGTGTGAACCAGCTTGGATCTCCATTGTGTGAACCAGCTTGGATCTCCGTTGTGTGAACCAGCTTGGATCTCCATTGTGTGAACCAGCTTGGATCTCCATTGTGTGAACCAGCTTGGATCTCCATTGTGTGAACCAGCTTGGGTCTCCATTGTGTGAACCGGCATGGATCTCCATTGTGTGAACCAGCTTGGATCTCCATTGTGTGAACCAGCTTGGATCTCCGTTGTGTGAACCAGCTTGGATCTCCGTTGTGTAAACAAGCTTGGATCTCCATTGTGTGAACCAGCTTGGATCTCCGTTGTGTGAACCACCTTGGATCTCCGTTGTGTGAACCACCTTGAATCTCCGTTGTGTGAATCAGCTTGGATCTCCATTGTGTGAACCAGCTTGGATCTCCGTTGTGTGAACCAGCTTGGATCTCCATTGTGTGAACCAGCTTGGATCTCCATTGTGTGAACCAGCTTGTATCTCCGTTGTGTGAACCAGCTTGGATCTCCGTTGTGTGAACCAGCTTGGATCTCCGTGGTGTGAACCAGCTTGGATCTCCGTTGTGTGAACCACCTTGGATCTCCATTGTGTGAACCAGGTTGCATCTCCGTTGTGTGAACCAGCTTGGATCTCCATTGTGTGAACCAGCTTGGATCCCCATTGTGTGAACCAGCTTGGATCTCCGTTGTGTGAACCAGCTTGGATCTCCATTGTGTGAACCAGCTTAGATCTCCATTGTGTGAAACAGCTTGGATCTCCGTTGTGTGAACCAGCTTGGATCTCCATTATGTGAACCAGTTTGGATCTCCATTGTGTGAACCAGCTTGGATCACCATTGTGTGAACCAGCTTGGATGTGCATTGTGTGAACCAGCTTGGATCTCCATTGTGTGAACCAGCTTGGATATCCGTTGTGTGAACCAACTTGGCTCTCCGTTGTGTGAACTAGTTTGGATCTCCGTTGTGTGAACCAGCTTGGATCTCCATTGTGTGAACCAGCTTGGATCTCCGTTGTGTGAACCAGCTTGGATCTCCATTGTGTGAACCAGCTTGGATCTCCATTGTGTGAACCAGCTTGGATCTCCATTGTGTGAACCAGCTTGGGTCTCCATTGTGTGAACCGGCATGGATCTCCATTGTGTGAACCAGCTTGGATCTCCATTGTGTGAACCAGCTTGGATCTCCGTTGTGTGAACCAGCTTGGATCTCCGTTGTGTAAACAAGCTTGGATCTCCATTGTGTGAACCAGCTTGGATCTCCGTTGTGTGAACCACCTTGGATCTCCGTTGTGTGAACCACCTTGAATCTCCGTTGTGTGAATCAGCTTGGATCTCCATTGTGTGAACCAGCTTGGATCTCCGTTGTGTGAACCAGCTTGGATCTCCATTGTGTGAACCAGCTTGGATCTCCATTGTGTGAACCAGCTTGTATCTCCCTTGTGTGAACCAGCTTGGATCTCCGTTGTGTGAACCAGCTTGGATCTCCGTGGTGTGAACCAGCTTGGATCTCCGTTGTGTGAACCACCTTGGATCTCCATTGTGTGAACCGGCTTGGATCTCCGTTGTGTGAACCAACTTGGATCTCCGTTGTGTGAACCAGGTTGCATCTCCGTTGTGTGAACCAGCTTGGATCTCCATTGTGTGAACCAGCTTGGATCCCCATTGTGTGAACCAGCTTGGATCTCCGTTGTGTGAACCAGCTTGGATCTCCATTGTGTGAACCAGCTTAGATCTCCATTGTGTGAAACAGCTTGGATCTCCGTTGTGTGAACCAGCTTGGATCTCCATTATGTGAACCAGTTTGGATCTCCATTGTGTGAACCAGCTTGGATCTCCATTGTGTGAACCAGCTTGGATGTGCATTGTGTGAACCAGCTTGGATCTCCATTGTGTGAACCAGCTTGGATATCCGTTGTGTGAACCAACTTGGCTCTCGGTTGTGTGAACTAGTTTGGATCTCCGTTGTGTGAACCAGCTTGGATCTCCATTGTGTGAACCAGCTTGGATCTCCGTTGTGTGAACCAGCTTGGATCTCCATTGTGTGAACCAGCTTGGATCTCCATTGTGTGAACCAGCTTGGATCTCCATTGTGTGAACCAGCTTGGGTCTCCATTGTGTGAACCGGCATGGATCTCCATTGTGTGAACCAGCTTGGATCTCCATTGTGTGAACCAGCTTGGATCTCCGTTGTGTGAACCAGCTTGGATCTCCGTTGTGTAAACAAGCTTGGATCTCCATTGTGTGAACCAGCTTGGATCTCCGTTGTGTGAACCACCTTGGATCTCCGTTGTGTGAACCAGCTTGGATCTCCGTTGTGTGAACCAGCTTGGATCTCCATTGTGTGAACCAGCTTGGATCTCCATTGTGTGAACCAGCTTGGATCTCCATTGTGTGAACCAGCTTGGATCTCCATTGTGTGAACCAGCTTGGATATCCATTGTGTGAACCAGCTTGGATCTCCATTGTGTGAACCAGCTTGGATCTGCCTTGTATGAACCAGCTTGGATCTCCGTTGTGTGAACCAGCTTGGATCTCCATTGTGTGAACCAGCCTGGATCTCCATTGTGTGAACCAGCTTAGATCTCCGTTGTGTGAACCAGCTAGGTTATCGCGCGATAACCCCCGCGATAACCCCCCGCGATAACTATTTAGAGCGCGATAACCCCCCGCGATAACTAGTTAGAGCACCCAGTTAGAGCGCGATAACCCCCGCGATAACTAGTTAGAGCAGGGGTTAGTGCGCACTAACTGGTGGTGTTAGAGCAAGCGTTGGGCACCCTAAAACCTCCACAAACGTTGATTTTGCACCCAGGAAACCTTGGAGATGTCAACAATGTGCAGGCACGGGGTACATGGCGCCACAATCACAAATTCAAATCAGTCAAATGGACATGTTCCAAGCTAGTTGCCCCTCCTCAGAGTCCACAGAGTACAGTAATAGAAATAGTGAACAATAATCGAATCACAAATAACACTAGCTAGAGGGGTTAGAGGATGCATTGGGCACCCTAAAACCCATGGACAGCAGCTGCTGCCGCCACACAGGCGTGCAGTGCAGAACCCCCCCCCCGCACTATAAAAAATCACGCTCCATCGCTCGCCCTCCCATGGCAATGGAGCGTGTAGTGCCCCGGTGTTGAACAACACCGGGGCTTGGGGGGTGGCGGTGCATGCCCAACCCTCCACCGCCCTACCCTTGCACACACGGGTGTGCCGCTTTTTTTCCCTCAAGGAGGGATTCAGCAGGCCACCACTCTCCACCCAAAACTCACCCCCCGTGAAAGACCCCACACACACAATAAGCGCCATGGGCGCCCCATCCCGCAAATGGGAGTGGAGGCCCATGGTGTCCGTCCCTTGGGGGCGAACAATTTGGATGCTACACCATGTGAACCATGGTGGAGCATTGGAGGTGCAATACCCATTGAGGTCTGCAACCCAGGGGGTGAGGGCAGGCCTGACGGTAGCAGCGGCCATGTGGGTCGCCCTAAAATTGGAGGGGTTGGGGTTTCCACTTCCCACGAGGCCAAAGTGGCACATGTCCACTTGGGCCCCATATCGCTCCGCCCCACGAAAAATGCCCTTGGGCAACCCCTTGAGCAAATCCACTAGTCATTGGCTCCCACTCCTACTCCCGCTACCCTGACTCTGCAACCCTTGCGGCGCCAGCCCCTGATGGCCTGCTGCACCCCGAAGGAGGCACAGAGGGTGGAGGTGAGGCTGCGCACCTGCGCCTCAGCCACCCCCAAGCGCTGCCCAAGGTCATCCCCCCTCCTCCGCTGCCCCTCCACCTCCACCCTAAGCTGGGCCGCCTCCACCTCCGCCTTCCGCCTCCCCTCCTGGGCCTCCCTCAGGGCCTCCCTCATCGCCTCCACCTCCTCCCCCCTCTTGGCGGCCAGGTTGAGGGCCTGGTCCAGGGCACGCTGGGTGTTGCCCTGGGCCTTTTCGGCCTTCGCCAAGGCCGACTTGTGGTCGGCCGACCGACCCTTGGCCAGTGCGGCCTCGACCCCCGTGGCGGCCGCCTGCTCCACCAAAACCTGGCAAGCGTCCGTCACGTGGGTGGCCACACTGGCCCCCAAGGCCTCCACGTCCAGGGCCTCATGGGGGGGCTGGGCTGCCGCCACCTTTGCCACCTTCGATGGCTTGGGGGAGGGCTTGGGGGCGGGGGTTTGGCCCTTACCCCTAAGGGGGGGGGGGGCATCCGGCTCAACCACCACCACGTCAGGTCCCCGCTTTGTCTGGCCTTTTCCCGGCCTTCCCCCCTTGGGTGCATACTGCCGAACCCAGTCGGCAGTGGCGTCCACCACAGAAGGGGGGGGGTCATACCCACCAACCTGGTGGATGCCCCCCCCCCCCCTGTGCAGCTTCTGCCACACTTCCCTCCCCGTATACTCCCCCTCCCACAAAAAACACACCCTCAAAAGGAAATAAGATTTCCTTTGGGGGGGGTCGCTCATCCCAAACAAACACAAAAAAGCCGCAACCGTTTCCCCCTCTGCGGCTTGCGGCCACTTGGCCGTTTCCCCCCCAACCCACACATAGGAGGGGAGGGTGAGGTTGGTCTTCCTCTCCACCCCCCCCTCCTTCTCGGTGATGGTGACCTGCCGGTACCATCCCGTCCCCCCCATCCTGCAGGCCTCATCCCCAGGCTCCCCCCACCGCCACGACGCCCCCTCCGGCAGCCTCTTCTCCCCCTCCAGCTCCAACCGGGCCGCCACCGGCTTGGCGGGCCGTGCCCCTGCTGCTTCTGCCGCTCCGCCTGCTGCCTCGGCTGCCTGGGCGTCGTCCTTGATGAAGATGCGGGGCAGCTGCAAGATGGTAGCCTGAAAAAAACAAAAGAAACAAAAAAAAAACACGCGATAACCCGCGCGATAACCCCCGCGATAACTAGGTTATCGCGCGATAACCCCCGCGATAACCCCCCGCGATAACTCCGCGATAACTAGTTAGAACGCGATAACCTAGCGCGATAACTAGTTAGAGCACCTAGTTAGAACGCGATAACCTAGCGCGATAACTAGTTAGAGCAGGGGTTAGAGCAAGGTGTTGTGGGAAGTTTTCACACCTGGTGACATGGACACATGCCTTGGCCCTCCTTCTTGGCGTCGTCCAGCACCAGGCCCAGCCTCCGCAGCCACACGAAGTCCGTGACGGCCGCATACTCCCCCACCTGCCGCCACTCCACCACCTCGGCCACCCCCTCCACCTCAGGGGCCACCCTTGCCACTCCCCCATACAACCCCCTCCTCACCACCAAAATGGTGCCCGCCGGCACCTTCATCCCAACATGCCCTTGCAAGGTGGGCCAGGGCAGTGCCTCCCCATGGCACACCTTGGCCAAGGGGCACTGATCGGGGTGGCCTGCGACCGCCCCCGCCTCCTCATTAGTGAGGGGGGCAATCACCTCCCACCCAATCCCCCACCCCGACAACAAAAAATGCCCTGTGGTTGTTCCCACTGGGAGCAAGCACTGAGCAGATTGCTCAATGCTGACCCCATTGGGGTCCACCACCACCACCTCCTCCTCCCCCCCCACCACCTCCTCCCCCTCCTGGCATGGCACACAAAGGCCATCTTTGTGGGCGGTGCACAAAATCAGCCGATTGCATCCGTAGCAACTGGCTACCACCTTCCCCCTACACCTAAGCGCCCCATCACACTGGACTGTCTTGGCCACCCGGCCACCAGGTGCCCCCAGCTGGGGCCTCTTAATGGACTGCGTCACGTGCAGGTTGGGGAATCGAGGATTCCCCCCCTGGGTAAGCTCAATGGCAAAAAATGCCATGAGGCGGGGGTCCCTTACCCCCATGGGGGAGGCCTTGGGAAGCCCCGACCCCCTGTGGACATCAAGGGCATTAAAAAAAAAGGCAGTGCCCCTCTTGAATGGCACAGCCCTCTCCACCCAAGGGTCAGGGAACCCCAAACTGCTGGAGGGCACAAAAAGAAAATGTGACCCATCCTCCTCCTCATGATTATGGGTTAGCATAATAAGGCAATTGACAATCAATGTGCCTTCAGGAATGGTGTAGGGGGGGGCGTCGCGATGGAGGTGCTGGGGGGTGTGGTCATAGCTCGAAATTTCGGCCATGTCAAGGATGGTGCAGCTCCATCCGACCCCCCCCACCACAGTCTTCTTCGCCGTCTCAAGCACACGATCTGCCACCCTTTTGAGGACTGGCAGATCATGGAGCTTGTGGGGGTTGTGCCTGTGGTGGTTGGCACCCCCATAGTTGCCATACAATGTACAGCGGGTCCCAGAATCTTGGGGCCTGCCGACAATGGGGGGGTTCTCATTGAAAATGGGTGCCTTCTCTGAGAGAGGCACCCTATCCAAATCATCCAAAAGACTTTGCAGCTGCACATCACTCAAAAAATCGTGCTCCAGGAGGTGGTTGACCACCACCTTTCCCCCCACCGTGAGCACAAGGTCATCGGGGTCCCTATTAAAGGCCCCCAAGGGCTCGGCGGCAACCACCTCCTCCGCCTCCCCAATAAGGGGGGGTGTTGCCCCAAATGGAAAAAGAATCACCCCCGGCCCCGAAATAATGTTGGGAGTGGTGACCCCATACCACTCACGCTCCCACTCCCTTGTGGGGCAAAGGGAGTGCATGGGGAGCTTGTTTTCGGGGTCGTCAGTGCAGACCCGGCGGGTGTTGTGGGTGAGGGGTTGGGGGAACCAACCATCCGACTTCCCCTTCCCCTTGCCCGGTCGGATCCTTACCTTCTGGACACTCATCATGAGGGGGTTGTGGGGCTTCTCCTTCCTCCCCCCAGCCCCCACCCCCCCCCGCATCCTCCTCCTCCTCCTCCACTTCCTCCTCCTCCTCCTCCTGACCCACATAGAGGGTCGTCTTCGTCCCCGCACCCTTCTCGGCATGGGCGGTGACGGACTCCACCACCGCGTCCACATCGTCCGGATGAAGCTGGATGAAAAATCCAGCAACCCCTTGATTTACCTCTAGCAACTCGAAGATGTAGTTGCTAAGAACCAGGGGGTCTCGCTTGTCCGCCATGAAGGGGGACTTATGGACAAGGAGTCCAAAGTCCACACCATGTTCAAAGCGGGTCGCCACAGGGCGCCTCACATTGGCATCACCCATCGTAAACCCCTCAGGACCGCCAAGGCGACGGACCCCAAGGAGCTTTTGATGGTGCTCACACCAAGCGTGGGCAGCAGCAAGGGCCATTATCAAAGAATATGAAAGCTTTGAGAGCTAAAGCGGAAAGGGGAAACATAAAATGAAGCGCGATAACCCACACGATAACCCACGCGATAACTAGGTTATCGCGCGATAACCCCCGCGATAACCCCCGCGATAACTAGGTTATCGCGCGATAACCCACGCGATAACTAGTGCTCTAACCCCGTTCTAACCCCGCGATAACTAGTTAGAGCACACAAAGATCAAATCGCAAAAAGTGCAAAACGGGCAATATCGAGCAAACGAAACATGGAAGGCACATTGTTGCATCATAGTGCACCCATGTAACATGTGAAATTCCGGGTTCCAACCATATTAACAACACCCAAAATTGGGGGGGTTCCGCACCACGCCCTAGAACGCTACATCCCATGGATCTCCATTGTGTGAACCAGCTTAGATCTCCATTGTGTGAAACAGCTTGGATCTCCGTTGTGTGAACCAGCTTGGATCTGCATTGTGTGAACCAGCTTGGATCTCAATTGTGTGAACCACCTTGGATCTCCATTGTGTGAACCAGCTTGGATCTCCATTGTGTGAACCAGCTTGGATCTCCATTGTGTGAACCAGCTTGGATCTCCATTGTGTGAACCAACTTGGCTCTCCGTTGTGTGAACCAGCTTGGATCTCCGTTGTGTGAACCAGCTTGGATCTCCATTGTGTGAACCAGCTTGGATCTCCATTGTGTGAACCAGCTTGGATCTCCATTGTGTGAACCAGCTTGGATCTCCATTGTGTGAACCAGCTTGGATCTCCGTTGTGTGAACCAGCTTGGATCTCCGTTGTGTGAACCAGCTTGGATCTCCATTGTGTGAACCAGCTTGGATCTCCATTGTGTGAACCAGCTTGTATCTTCATTGTGTGAGCCAGCTTGGATCTCCATTGTGTGAACCAGCTTGGATCTCCATTGTGTGAACCAGCTTGGATCTCCATTCTGTGAACCAGCTTGGATCTCCATTCTGTGAACCAGCTTGGATCTCCGTTGTGTGAACCAGCGTGGATCTCCATTCTGTGAACCAGCTTGGATCTCCGTTGTGTGAACCAGCTTGGATCTCCATTCTGTGAACCAGCTTAGATCTCCATTGTGTGAAACAGCTTGGATCTCCGTTGTGTGAACCAGCTTGGATCTCCATTATGTGAACCAGTTTGGATCTCCATTGTGTGAACCAGCTTGGATCACCATTGTGTGAACCAGCTTGGATCTCCATTGTGTGAACCAGCTTGGATCTCCATTGTGTGAACCAGCTTGGATCTCCGTTGTGTGAACCAACTTGGCTCTCCGTTGTGTGAACCAGCTTGGATCTCCGTTGTGTGAACCAGCTTGGATCTCCATTGTGTGAACCAGCTTGGATCTCCATTGTGTGAACCAGCTTCGATCTCCATTGTGTGAACCAGCTTGGATCTCCATTATGTGAGCTAGCTTGGATGTCCATTGTGTGAACCAGCGTGGATCTTCGTTGTGTGAGCTAGCCCGGATCTCCGTTGTGTGAACCAGCTTGGATCTCCGTTGTGTGAACCAGCTTGGATCTCCGTTGTGTGAACCAGCTTGGATCTCCGTTGCGTGAACCAGCTTGGATCTCCATTGTGTGAACCAGCTTGGATCTCCATTGTGTGAACCAGCTTGGATCTCCATTGTGTGAACCAGCTTGGATCTGCATTGTGTGAACCAGCTTGGATCTCCATTGTGTGAACCAGCTTCGATCTCCATTGTGTGAACCAGCTTGGATCTCCGTTGTGTGAACCAGCTTGGATTTCCGGTGTGTAAAAAGCCTTGGATCTCCGCTGTGTGAACTAGCTTGGATCTCCGTTGTGTGAATGTAACTACGAAGCCAACCCCAGATACTATACATTCGCCAACTCCTGGTCAACTCCATGTCGAGAGCATTCAACTTGCTTGTACTTGTGCACTGCGTTGTTGCTACGCCTTGTGCATGAAACGTGAGGAATTATTGATATTTTACAGCTTTTGGTTGCGTTGCTTTGTTGTTATGATGCAATATGTGGGTTTTTTGGGTCGAAGCCAACTTTTTGGAAGCCAAGTCAAAGTTGGCGCGCCAACTTGGAAGTTGGCGCGCGCCAACTCCGGTTTTGGCGCGCGCCAAGTGCCCCATTCTTCCTCTTCTTTTGCACCCTTTATGCATTCCCTTTCCCTTCTAGGCATTTCACGTTATCATGCCTCCAAAGCAACCCAAGAAGGGCAAGGGGAAGAAGGTGACAGTCACCGACCCCACGTCTGCCCCAGCCCCAGCCCCCGCTGCACCACCTAACCCCGAGGTGCAGCCGGTGGTCGATGCCCACATCGCCAACGTGGGCTCCGAGCACCTCCCCGGGGGCTATTTTCCCATCCCCTACACCCTCACCTCCCCGGACGCCGAATCCTTCCCCCAGCTCCCCCCCCTCCGCGAACCCCTGGAGGCCGCCCTCTTCGGCAAGTGGGACCAGCCGGGCATTCCCCACTTGGTCTGGCGAATTGACGCCACCCGTGTTAACTTCGCCCTGACCAGGGGGGTTCTTAGCAGGTTCTGCTGTGCCGTGATGGGCCGGTACCCCACGACGCTCGCGGTCGAGTTGAAGCTTTCTCAAGTCACCCTTGAGGCCTTCAACAAGACCCTGAAGCTGTGCACTGCTGCAGCGTCAAAAGAGTTCGTTAACGTTCTCGACCTGCAGGAGATGCCGCCTCAGGGTCTCGACCCCGAGGAGCAGTGGCTGTGGCCGGATCCAGTCAAAAAAAGTGGCTGGACGCACCGCACGGCCACTGACGCCGTCGTGCGGTACCAGACGGTGAAGGTGCAGGTGTGGGATGCAGTAGCTCCCACGGAGTTCTCCACCAACCGTCGCCTGCGCACCCACATCCCCGACATCACCCACCCCACCCTCTACAGCACCGACGCCCCCTTCACCATGCTTGGCACGGGTTGCCCCCACCCCTCCTTCCACAACTCCTACCCCGTCGCCAACCACGACATCCCCAACCCCCCCATCGTCACGGAGGAGGGTTTTGCCGCGGCGGGCTACCGCCAGAATGACCGCATCATCCCCGAGGATCTGTGCGCCAGACTGGCGGAGCTCGCCACGGTGGAACTCAACCCGTCGATGCTCGAGGAGGTGGACCTCCAGGCCCCCGGGGAAGGTGGGGGGCGCTATCAGACGACGGTCTCCAGCGTCCCCCATTGGCTCCCGGACGACCTCTGGCAGGCTGTTCTGGCCCTGCTGGGGTTCTCCCTCCCACCGCTGCAGGGACTTGAGGCCTTGTGCCCCAAGATCATCGAGCGGTGGGAGGCAGAACCCTGGAAGGGTTTCCAGATCCCCCACCGCGATTTTGCACTGTCTTTGAAACAGTCAGTGCAGTGCATGGTCGTGTTCATCCCCCTCACCACCTCTCCCCCGTCCAAGTCCCTCCAGGTGTGCCCGGGCACGCAGGGGGGCTATCACGCTGCGCATCGGTGGGATATTGTTATCCAACCGCTTCGCAGCGTGACGCTCCTCCGCGGGACGGTGATCCACCGCGGTGCGGGCGGGCCTGGCCGGGCACTGTTCATCCCGTTTGCACCCGTCGGCTACCGGTCGCGCATGCTGACCGTAGAGCCGGAGAGTGTAACGGAGCTGATGAACAGTGTTCCGGTGATGCCCTCCGAGCTTCTGGCCGAGGGGGCTGCAGTCGGGTCCCCTCTGTGCCTCCCGTATGGGTCCGACCCGTACAGGTACCGGCCCCAGGATCCCGTGCCTGCCCCCCACGAGGTGGACATGCCGGAGGCGCCGGCGGATGCGGAGGAGAGGCCGGCCGCGCCGGCTGACGCGGATGCCGCCCCCCCCCCCCACAGAGTGCGGCACAGGAGGAGGAGGAGATGCCGGCGGCGCCGGCGGATGCGGAGGCGCCGGCGGATGCGGAGGCGCCGGCAGATGCGGAGGCGCCGGCGGATGCGGAGGCGCCGGCTGAAGCGGAGGAGAGGCCGGCCGCCCCCCCCCCGGCAGAGGAGGACTTCCTGACTCCCGACGCGATCCCCCAGCCAGTCTGCTTCGTGTCGCAGGCTGAGCAGCCGTTGGACCCCCCGGTGCCCTACATGGGGGACGTCCTCCTCCTGCAAGAGGGGGTGTCTGCGGGTCTGTTTCTGACCCCCACCGACCACGCGCACGTGGGGCCCACCGCCGAGGCGGCCAGAGCGGATGACTGCCTCACTCCGCACATCCACCGGTGGTGGCTTCCCCCCCCCGAGGCCACCGACTTCTGCCGCGTGCGCTGCACGGCCGGCACGGTGGTGTACTCGCTCGCCGCACTGGGCGCTGCGTTCCTGCGGGAGCCAGGGGCCGGCCGCATGGCCTGGATGGCCATGGCCCACTTCACCCCGCCCCTGAGCTCCCAGGACGCCGAGATGTTGGACCTCGTCCGCGTGGACAAGGCCCGCCGCACCATCTGCTCCTGCAGCGAGAAGGTGTGCCCGCGCGGTGCCTTGCATGCATGCGATGTTGTCACACGTGACACCAATTTGGCGCGCGCCAAATAGCAGATTGGCGCGCCAACTTCGCAGTTGGCGCGCGCCAACTTCCATCTTGGCGCGCGCCAAGTCACCGGTTGGCGCGCCAAGTGTTCGGTTGGCGTGCGCCAAGTCCAGTTTTGGCGCGCGCCAAGTCAAGTTTTGGCGCGCCAAATAGCTAGTTGGCGCGCGCCAAGTGCCGTTTTGGCGCCTGAATTTAATTCGTTGGGTTTTATCGGAAACGTTGTTCTGTGGCTGGTTTTCGAGTTGTCTTCGCTGTTGCAGTGGTGTCGTTGTGTGCATTGTTTTATGCTTGTGTTGTTGCGCATTTGCAGGTCCCCATCCACTACGCCAATTTTCAATTGGAAGTGGACCCGCGTCCGGTGCCCATGCCGGCCGGGGCGGAGGAGGTGGAGGGGCAGCCGCAGGAGCAGCGGCAGGAGCAGCGGCAGGAGCAGCGGCAGGAGCAGCGGCAGGAGCAGCAGGAGGGGTTGGAGGTGGATGTGGACGTGGTGGTGGATTGGGACGTTCCGGCGGTCCCGGAACCGGCGGACTTCGGGGACGCCTTGCACAGCCCCGACAAGTTCCTGAAGCTGACGTCCGCCGAGGCGACGGCGGTGGACGTCGTCGATGGGGGGGGGGACGATCATCAGCCGCCTGTTCCGGGCGCAGGTGATTCGGCGGGGTTCGGGACACAATAGGGTGGTGGAGTGCCCGTTCTGGGCAGTGGTGCAGGGGAAGGGGGGGGTGCAACCATGGGTTGTCTCCGTTGTGCCCTTTGTGCAGGTGCGCCCCCCCTCCACGCACAACCGGCTCCTCCTCTGCAGCATTGACGCTCTGGGACAGCTGCAGAGGTGGAAGCAGTGTGAGTGGAGCGACGTGCGGGCCATTGCCCCCGCCCCCCACTTGAAGGAGGCAACGCAGGCGTTTCTGCTCCGCTTCCAGAAGCAGCTCGTGGGGAAAGGGCCGAAGGGGGAGAAGGGGGGCAGGGCCGCATCTGACGTGTGTGGGGACCCCTCCCTGCAGAGCAAGGGCCGCACGGAGCAGCAAGCTAGGGGCTCCAGGCGCCCTCGCCCCACGACCACCCCCCGGGAGGCAGCACAGGCAGCGCAGGCAGCGGGAGACGGGGGGGGGGGCACGGGAGAAGGCGGAGATTCTCCGCCTGGAGGCGGAGAACAAGCTGCTGCGCGAGCAGCTGAAGGCGGCGGAGGCCGCCCGCAAGACGGCACAGGACGCGCTCACTGGTGAGCGCGCCTTGTGGGAGCGGCGGGAGAAGGGCTGGGAAAAGCAGAGGGGGGAGTTGCAGCAGCAGGTGACCGCCACGGCGCAGGTGCGTGCAGTTGGGGGGGGGGGCAGAGGGTAGTGCCGACCCCGACCAAGGGCAGCATGTGCTGTACCTGCAGGCGGCGGCGGTGGAGTTGCACTCTGCACTCAGCGCCGGACGCCATGTGGCCATCAACATGGGGGTCAAAGAGGCCACCCTCACGGAGCTGAAGGGCCTGCTGGACAAGCACCCGGTTGCGCACCTGCTTGACCCCAAGCGCAGGCGGGCGGAAGAGAGCGAGGGGAGTCAGAGTCAGGGCAGCAAGCGGTCGAAGAAATGAGCAGGCACTCGCTGGGCATGGTTTTGGCGCGCGCCAAGTGGTAAGTTGGCGCGCCAAAGCCTAATTTGGCGTGCGCCAACAGGGGAGTTGGCGCGCGCCAAATGGGAAGTTGGCGCGCCAACTTGCCACTTGGCGCGCGCCAACTCAGGACTTGGCGCGCGCCAACTGACGAGTTGGCGCGCGCCAAATCCTGAATTGGCGCGCGCCAACTGCCTGCCAACTGTGTGCCATCTGTGTGCGAACGTGCAACAACGTTCCGTTGCATGATCCAACCCGCCTGCCACGTCCTCACGTGCCGCAGGTCTTTGTTTGTGCACCATGCAGCGGCCCTTTGAGCAGCTGGCGCCCTCAAACTACCGCGACAGGCGCGCGCGGCTGGCACGCCTTCGCGAAGTCGTGGGGGAGATTTTGGGGCCACATTGGGAAGTACACGTCAAACCCGGCCGCCGCCGCATCCACCTCGTTTGCGGGGAGAGCAAACCCCCCACCCCCGATTTGGAGCTGTTGGCCGCGGCCATTCTGTGGGAGAGCCGCAAAAATGGCGACAGCTTCCGCAAACTGCAGTACAGCCGGGCACACAGCCAATGGAAGTGCCCATGGGGAACCCTGATGCAGGTGCGAAAGGCATTGTCCGCCCCCCGTGTCACGGAGGTCCATTTTCAGACGGACGAGGACAATGACATTTTTGGGGCCGCATGCAATCTGTGGCAGAAACTGCAGGTATTTTCACCCTGCACCAAAGCGTTTCCCGGCGACCGTTCACGGTGACCCGTTACACACGGCCTGTTTTCTGGCATAGGTGATGTGGCACCGTGACGGCCCCACGTTCCTGACGGACAACGTGTGGGTGGGCATCTGCTTCGACGGGACAAAGCTCTGGCAGGCCTCCTTCGTGCATTTTGCCGTTGGAGACCTGGGGAGTCATATGCCCTTGGGCTCTTGGATCTTGCTGCGCGGATCCGAGAAGAAGGCCATCATTTCCGAATTGGCCGAGGTCTATGACCTGAACGCGGACCTCACCGAGGTGGCGCAGCAGCAAATCCCCGATAAAGGGGGTTACCTGCGTAAGGTGATTTGTTTTTTTATAGCAGTTTATTGCAGTTGCCCGACATGAAAATTCTGCAAGCAGAATTGAAAAAAATGGGGGAGGCCCATAAGGCCTGTGAAATGAACGTCACCCTGTGGGCCCATCTGTGGATTGACCACCTGTTGGGATGGGCACGCAGGTGGGGGCACATTGCCATTTTTGCCGCCTTCAAAGGAGAGGGGCGGCACAAAGCCCTGAAATGTGAAATCTCAAAGCGCAGCTTTCGAGGTGGAAGTAAAGGCGGCCGGGTGTCCAGACTGCGGGGGGCCAGAGTGCGGGTGAAGGGGGGCAAGGGGGATCGCACGCAGAAGGGGTGGGGGGAAGTGATCCGCTCAGATAATCTGGACTGGGGGTTATATAATAAAAAATTTTCGGTTTGGGAGTCGTCGTGGACGAAGCAAAGGGGGTACATAGAGAATAAGGGGGTCTTCGTCCAGGCTGAACAAGGCATGTGACCTCTATATATGATTTATATGATTGATTTGACAGCTTCTTGCACATTCGCAGTCTTTTGCACATTAATCAAAAAAAGATGGAACAATGCTTTCTTCGTGCCAAGTGTGCAACGGCAGGTGAGGGACGGAATTTCCAGTGACAACAATGGTATGCAAGTCGATGGTTTGATCGGTGGGGGGACATTTGGCGCGCGCCAAGTCGCAAGTTGGCGCGCCAAGTCCGGACTTGGCGCGCGCCAACTTCCCAGTTGGCGCGCGCCAAGTCCGGACTTGGCGCGCCAACTTGCGACTTGGCGCGCCAACTTGTGAATTTGCGCGAGCCCAGGCCCGGGAAGCCAACTTTGGGACTTTTGTACCGTGTAGGAGTGTTTTCAGCACGAGAGGGGCATGAAACCCGGGTTTTTTCAGGGTAAGAAGTTTCCATTTACACCAAAAAGGAGGAAAAAATCCCTAGGTAGCCAGTGTAACAACGTAATAGACACCCGCCATGATTTGTGTGAACCAGCTTGGGTCTCCGTTGTGTGAACCAGCTTGGATCTCCGTTGTGTGAACCAGCTTGAATCTCCATTGTGTGAATCAGCTTGGATCTCCATTGTGTGAACCAGCTTGGATCTCCGTTGTGTGAACCAGCTTGGATCTCCATTGTGTGAACCAGCTTGGATCTCCATTGTGTGAACCAGCTTGTATCTCCGTGGTGTGAACCAGCTTGGATCTCCGTTGTGTGAACCAGCTTGGATCTCCGTGGTGTGAACCAGCTTGGATCTCCGTTGTGTGAACCACCTTGGATCTCCATTGTGTGAACCGGCTTGGATCTCCGTTGTGTGAACCAGCTTGGATCTCCGGTGTGTGAACCAACTTGGATCTCCTTTGTGTGAATCAGGTTGCATCTCCGTTGTGTGAACCAGCTTGGACCTCCATTGTGTGAACCAGCTTGGATCCCCATTGTGTGAACCAGCTTGGATCTCCGTTGTGTGAACCAGCTTGGATCTCCATTGTGTGAACCAGCTTAGATCACCATTGTGTGAAACAGCTTGGATCTCCGTTGTGTGAACCAGCTTGGATCTCCAATATGTGAACCAGTTTGGATCTCCATTGTGTGAACCAGCTTGAATCACCATTGTGTGAGCTAGCTTGGATGTCCGTTGTGTGAACTAGTTTGGATCTCCGTTGTGTGAACCAGCTTGGATCTCCATTGTGTGAACCAGCTTGGATCTCCGTTGTGTGAACCAGCTTGGATCTCCATTGTGTGAACCAGCTTGGATCTCCATTGTGTGAACCAGCTTGGATCTCCATTGTGTGAACCACCTTGGATCTCTATTGTGTGAACCAGCATGGATCTCCATTGTGTGAACCAGCTTGGATCTCCATTGTGTGAACCAGCTTGGATCTCGGTTGTGTGAACCAGCTTGGATCTCCGTTGTGTGAACCAACTTGGATCTCCGTTGTGTAAACTAGTTTGGATCTCCGTTGTGTGAACCAGCTTGGATCTCCATTGTGTGAACCAGCTTGGATCTCCGTTGTGTGAACCAGCTTGGATCTCCATTGTGTGAACCAGCTTGGATCTCCATTGTGTGAACCACCTTGGATCTCCATTGTGTGAACCAGCATGGATCTCCATTGTGTGAACCAGCTTGGATCTCCGTTGTTTGGACCAGCTTGGATCTCCATTGTGTGAACCAGCTTGGATCTCCATTGTTTGAACCAGCTTGAATCTTCATTGTGTGAACCAGCTTGGATCTCCATTGTGTGAACCAGCTTGGATCTCCATTGTGTGAACCAGCTTGGATCTCCGTTGTGTGAGCTAGCTTGGATCTCGGTTGTGTGAACCAGCTTGGATCTCCGTTGTGTGAAGCAGCTTGGATCTCCGTTGTGTGAACCAGCTTGGATCTCCGTTTTGTGAACCAGCTTGGATCTCCATTGTGTGGACCAGCTTGGATCTCCATTGTGTGAACCAGCTTGGATCTCCATTGTGTGAACCAGCTTGGATCTCCATTGTGTGAACCAGCTTGGATCTCCATTGTGTGAAGAGGCTTGGATCTCCGTTGTGTGAACCAGCTTGGATCTCCATTGTATGAACCAGCTTGGATCTCCATTGTGTGAACCAGCTTGGATCCGCCTTGTATGAACCAGCTTGGATCTCCGTTGTGTGAACCAGCTTGGATCTCCATTGTGTGAACCAGCTTGGATCTCCATTGTGTGAACCAGCTTAGATCTCCGTTGTGTGAACCAGCTTGAATCTTCATTGTGTGAACCAGCTTGGATCTCCATTGTGTGAGCTAGGTTGGATCTCCATTTTGTGAACCAGCTAGGATCTCCGTTATGTGAAACAGCTTGGATCTCCATTGTGTGAACCAGCTTGGATCTCCATTGTGTGAACCAGCTTGGATCTCCGTTGTGTGAACCAGCTTGGATCTCCATTGTGTGAACCAGCTTGGATCTCCATTGTGTGAACCAGCTTGGATCTCCATTGTGTGAACCAGCATGGATCTCCATTGTGTGAACCAGCTTGGATCTCCGTTGTTTGGACCAGCTTGGATCTCCATTGTGTGAACCAGCTTGGATCTCCATTGTTTGAACCAGCTTGAATCTTCATTGTGTGAACCAGCTTGGATCTCCATTGTGTGAACCAGCTTGGATCTCCATTGTGTGAACCAGCTTGGATCTCCGTTGTGTGAGCTAGCTTGGATCTCCGTTGTGTGAACCAGCTTGGATCTCCGTTGTGTGAACCAGCTTGGATCTCCGTTGTGTGAACCAGCTTGGATCTCCATTGTGTGAACCAGCTTGGATCTCCATTGTGTGGACCAGCTTGGATCTCCATTGTGTGAACCAGCTTGGATCTCCATTGTGTGAACCAGCTTGGATCTCCATTGTGTGAACCAGCTTGGATCTCCATTGTGTGAAGAGGCTTGGATCTCCGTTGTGTGAACCAGCTTGGATCTCCGTTGTGTGAACCAGCTTGGATCTCCATTGTATGAACCAGCTTGGATCTCCATTGTGTGAACCAGCTTGGATCCGCCTTGTATGAACCAGCTTGGATCTCCGTGGTGTGAACCAGCTTGGATCTCCATTGTGTGAACCAGCTTGGATCTCCATTGTGTGAACCAGCTTAGATCTCCGTTGTGTGAACCAGCTTGAATCTTCATTGTGTGAACCAGCTTGGATCTCCATTGTGTGAGCTAGCTTGGATCTCCATTTTGTGAACCAGCTAGGATCTCCGTTGTGTGAAACAGTTTGGATCTCCGTTATGTGAACCAGCTTGGATCTCCATTGTGTGAACCAGCTTGGATCTCCATTGTGTGAACCAGCTTGGATCTCCATTGTGTGTACCAGCTTGGATCTCCATTGTGTGAACCAGCTTGGATCCCCATTGTGTGAGCTAGCTTGGATCTCCGTTGTGTGAACCAGCTTGGATCTCCATTGTGTGAACCAGCTTGGATCTCCATTGTGAGAACCAGCTCGGATCTCCATTGTTTGAACCAGCTTGAATCTTCATTGTGTGAACCAGCTTGGATCTCCATTGTGTGAGCTAGCTTGGATCTCCGTCGTGTGAACCAGCTTGGATCTCCGTTGTGTGAACCAGCTTGGATCTCCGTCGTGTGAACCAGCTTGGATCTCCATTGTGTGAACCAGCTTGGATCTCCGTTGTGTGAACCAGCTTGGATCTCCGTTGTGTGAACCAGCTTGTATCTCCGTTGTGAGAACCAGCTTGGATCTCCATTGTTTGAACCAGCTTGAATCTTCATTGTGTGAACTAGCTTGGATCTCCATTGTGTGAACTAGCGTGGATCTCCATTGTGTGAACCAGCTTGGATCTCCATTGTGTGTACCAGCTTGGATCTCCATTGTGTGAACCAGCTTGGATCTCCATTGTGTGAGCTAGCTTGGATCTCCATTCTGTGAACCAGCTAGGGTCTCCGTTGTGTGAAACAGTTTGGATCTCCGTTATGTGAACCAGCTTGGATCTCCATTGTGTGAACCAGCTTGGATCTCCATTGTGTGAACCAGCTTGGATCTCCATTGTGTGTACCAGCTTGGATCTCCATTGTGTGAACCAGCTTGGATCTCCATTGTGTGAGCTAGCTTGGATCTTGATTGTGTGCACCAGCTTGGATCCCCATTGTGTGAGCTAGCTTGGATCTCCGTTGTGTGAACCAGCTTGGATCTCCGTTGTGTGAACCAGCTTGGATCTCCATTGTGTGAACCAGCTTGGATCTCCATTGTGAGAACCAGCTCGGATCTCCATTGTTTGAACCAGCTTGAATCTTCATTGTGTGAACCAGCTTGGATCTCCATTGTGTGAGCTAGCTTGGATCTCCGTCGTGTGAACCAGCTTGGATCTCCGTTGTGTGAACCAGCTTGGATCTCCGTCGTGTGAACCAGCTTGGATCTCCGTTGTGTGAACCAGCTTGGATCTCCGTTGTGTGAACCAGCTTGGATCTCCGTTGTGTGAACCAGCTTGGATCTCCGTTGTGAGAACCAGCTTGGATCTCCATTGTTTGAACCAGCTTGAATCTTCATTGTGTGAACTAGCTTGGATCTCCATTGTGTGAACTAGCTTGGATCTCCATTGTGTGAACCAGCTTGGATCTCCATTGTGTGTACCAGCTTGGATCTCCATTGTGTGAACCAGCTTGGATCTCCATTGTGTGAGCTAGCTTGGATCTTGATTGTGTGAACCTGCTTGGATCCCCATTGTGTGAGCTAGCTTGGATCTCCGTTGTGTGAACCAGCTTGGGTCTCCGTTGTGTGAACCAGCTTGGATCTCCATTGTGTGAACCAGCTTGGATCTCCATTGTGAGAACCAGCTCGGATCTCCATTGTTTGAACCAGCTTGAATCTTCATTGTGTGAACCAGCTTGGATCTCCATTGTGTGAGCTAGCTTGGATCTCCGTCGTGTGAACCAGCTTGGATCTCCGTTGTGTGAACCAGCTTGGATCTCCATTGTGTGAGCTAGCTTGGATCTCCGTTGTGTGAACCAGCTTGGATCTCCGTTGTGTGAACCAGCTTGGATCTCCGTTGTGTGAACCAGCTTGGATCTCCATTGTTTGAACCAGCTTGAATCTTCATTGTGTGAACCAGGTTGGATCTCCATTGTGTGAACTAGCTTGGATCTCCATTGTGTGAACCAGCTTGGATCTCCGTTGTGTGAACCAGCTTGGATCTCCGTTATGTGAAGCAGCTTGGATCTCCATTGTGTGAACCAGCTTGGATCTCCATTGTGTGAACCTGCTTGGAGCTCCATTGTGTGAGCTAGCTTGGATCTTGATGGTGTGAACCAGCTTGGATCTCCATTGTGTGAGCTAGCTTGGATCTCCGTTGTGTGAACCAGCTTGGATCTCCATTGTGTGAACCAGCTTGGATCTCCATTGTGAGAACCAGCTCGGATATCCATTGTTTGAACCAGCTTGAATCTTCATTGTGTGAACCAGCTTATATCTCCATTGTGTGAGCTAGCTTGGATCTCCGTTGTGTGAACGAGCTTGGATCTCCGTTGTGTGAACCAGCTTGGATCTCCATTGTGTGAACCAGCTTGGATCTTCATTGTGTGAACCAGCTTGGATCTCCGTTGTGCGAGCTAGCTTGGATCTTCATTGTGTGAACCAGCTTGGATCTCCATTGTGTGAACCAGCTTGGATCTCCATTGTGTGGACCAGCTTGGATCTCCATTGTGTGAACCAGCTTGGATCTCCATTGTGTGAACCAGCTTGGATCTCCATTGTGTGAACCAGCTTGGATCTCCATTGTGTGAAGAGGCTTGGATCTCCGTTGTGTGAACCAGCTTGGATCTCCGTTGTGTGAACCAGCTTGGATCTCCATTGTATGAACCAGCTTGGATCTCCATTGTGTGAACCAGCTTGGATCCGCCTTGTATGAACCAGCTTGGATCTCCGTTGTGTGAACCAGCTTGGATCTCCATTGTGTGAACCAGCTTGGATCTCCATTGTGTGAACCAGCTTAGATCTCCGTTGTGTGAACCAGCTTGAATCTTCATTGTGTGAACCAGCTTGGATCTCCATTGTGTGAGCTAGCTTGGATCTCCATTTTGTGAACCAGCTAGGATCTCCGTTGTGTGAAACACTTTGGATCTCCGTTATGTGAACCAGCTTGGATCTCCATTGTGTGAACCAGCTTGGATCTCCATTGTGTGAACCAGCTTGGATCTCCATTGTGTGTACCAGCTTGGATCTCCATTGTGTGAACCAGCTTGGATCTCCATTGTGTGAGCTAGCTTGGATCTTGATTGTGTGCACCAGCTTGGATCCCCATTGTGTGAGCTAGCTTGGATCTCCGTTGTGTGAACCAGCTTGGATCTCCATTGTGTGAACCAGCTTGGATCTCCATTGTTTGAACCAGCTCGGATCTCCATTGTTTGAACCAGCTTGAATCTTCATTGTGTGAACCAGCTTGGATCTCCATTGTGTGAGCTAGCTTGGATCTCCGTCGTGTGAACCAGCTTGGATCTCCGTTGTGTGAACCAGCTTGGATCTCCGTCGTGTGAACCAGCTTGGATCTCCGTTGTGTGAACCAGCTTGGATCTCCGTTGTGTGAACCAGCTTGGATCTCCGTTGTGAGAACCAGCTTGGATCTCCATTGTTTGAACCAGCTTGAATCTTCATTGTGTGAACTAGCTTGGATCTCCATTGTGTGAACTAGCTTGGATCTCCATTGTGTGAACCAGCTTGGATCTCCATTGTGTGTACCAGCTTGGATCTCCATTGTGTGAACCAGCTTGGATCTCCATTGTGTGAGCTAGCTTGGATCTTGATTGTGTGAACCTGCTTGGATCCCCATTGTGTGAGCTAGCTTGGATCTCCGTTGTGTGAACCAGCTTGGGTCTCCGTTGTGTGAACCAGCTTGGATCTCCATTGTGTGAACCAGCTTGGATCTCCATTGTGAGAACCAGCTCGGATCTCCATTGTTTGAACCAGCTTGAATCTTCATTGTGTGAACCAGCTTGGATCTCCATTGTGTGAGCTAGCTTGGATCTCCGTCGTGTGAACCAGCTTGGATCTCCGTTGTGTGAACCAGCTTGGATCTCCATTGTGTGAGCTAGCTTGGATCTCCGTTGTGTGAACCAGCTTGGATCTCCGTTGTGTGAACCAGCTTGGATCTCCGTTGTGTGAACCAGCTTGGATCTCCGTTGTGAGAACCAGCTTGGATCTCCATTGTTTGAACCAGCTTGAATCTTCATTGTGTGAACCAGCTTGGATCTCCATTGTGTGAACTAGCTTGGATCTCCATTGTGTGAACCAGCTTGGATCTCCGTTGTGTGAACCAGCTTGGATCTTCGTTATGTGAAGCAGCTTGGATCTCCATTGTGTGAACCAGCTTGAATCTCCATTGTGTGAACCTGCTTGGATCTCCATTGTGTGAGCTAGCTTGGATCTTGATGGTGTGAACCAGCTTGGATCTCCATTTTGTGAGCTAGCTTGGATCTCCGTTGTGTGAACGAGCTTGGATCTCCATTGTGTGAACCAACTTGGATCTCCATTGTGAGAACCAGCTCGGATATCCATTGTTTGAACCAGCTTGAATCTTCATTGTGTGAACCAGCTTGGATCTCCATTGTGTGAGCTAGCTTGGATCTCCGTTGTGTGAACGAGCTTGGATCTCCGTTGTGTGAACCAGCTTGGATCTCCATTGTGTGAACCAGCTTGGATCTTCATTGTGTGAACCAGCTTGGATCTCCGTTGTGTGAGCTAGCTTGGATCTTCATTGTGTGAACCAGCCCGGATCTCCGTTGTGTGAGCTAGCTTGGATCTCCGTTGTGTGAACCAGCTTGGATCTCCGTTGTGTGAACCAGCTTGGATCTCCGTTGTGTGAACCAGCTTGGATCTCCATTGTGTGAGCTAGCTTGGATCTCCGTTGTGTGAACGAGCTTGGATCTCCGTTGTGTGAACCAGCTTGGATCTCCATTGTTTGAACCAGCTTGAATCTTCATTGTGTGAACCAGCTTAGATCTCCGTTGTGGGAGCTAGCTTGGATCTTCATTGTGTGAACCAGCTTGGATCTCCGTTGTGTGAGCTAGCTTGGATCTCCGTTGTGTGAACCAGCTTGGATCTCCGTTGTGTGAACCAGCTTGGATCTCCGTTGTGTGAACCAGCTTGGATCTCGGTTGTGTGAACTAGCTTGGATCTCCATTGTGTGAACCAGCTTGGATCTCCATTGTGTGAACCAGCTTGGATCTCCATTGTGTGAACCAGCTTGGATCTCTATTGTGTGAAAAAACTTTGATCTCCGTTGTGTGAACCTGCTTGGATCTCCATTGTGTGAACCAGCTTGGATCTCCGTTGTGTGAACCAGCTTGGATCTCCGTTGTGTGAACCAGCTTGGATCTCCGTTGTGTGAACCAGCTTGGATCTCCGTTGTGTGAACCAGCTTGGATCTCCGTTGTGTGAACCAGCTTGGATCTCCGTTGTGTGAACCAGCTTGGATCTCCGTTGTGTGGATCAGCTTGGATCTCCATTGTGTGAACCAGCTTGGATCTCCATTGTGTGAACCAGCTTGGATCTCCATTGTGTGAACCAGCTTGGATCTCCATTGTGTGAACCAGCTTGGATCTCCGTTGTGTGAACCAGCTTGGATCTCCGTTGTGTGAACCAGCTTGGATCTCCGTTGTGTGAACCAGCTTGGATCTCCGTTGTGTGAACCAGCTTGGATCTCCGGTGTGTGAACCAGCTTGGATCTCCATTGTGTGAACCAGCTTCGATCCCAATTGTGTGAACCAGCTTGGATCTCCATTGTGTGAACCAGCTTGGATCTCCATTGTGTGAACCACCTTGGATCTCCGTTGTGTGAACCAGCTTGGATCTCCATTGTGTGAACCGGTTTGGATCTCCATTGTGTGAACCAGCTTGGAACTCCATTGTGTGAACCAGCTTGGATCTCCGTTGTGTGAACTAGCTTGGATCTCCGTTGTGTGAACCAGCTTGGATCTCCGTTGTGTGAACCAGCTTGGATCTCCATTGTGTGAACCAGCTTGGATCTCCGTTGTGTGAACCAGCTTGGATCTCCATTGTGTGAACCAGCTTGGATCTCCGTTGTGTGAACCAGCTTGGATCTCCGTTGTGTGAACCAGCTTGGATCTCCGTTGTGTGAACCAGCTTGGATCTCCGTTGTGTGAACCAGCTTGGATCTCCGTTGTGTGAACCAGCTTGGATCTCCGTTGTGTGAACCAGCTTGGATCTCCGGTGTGTGAACCAGCTTGGATCTCCATTGTGTGAACCAGCTTCGATCCCAATTGTGTGAACCAGCTTGGATCTCCATTGTGTGAACCAGCTTGGATCTCCATTGTGTGAACCACCTTGGATCTCCGTTGTGTGAACCAGCTTGGATCTCCATTGTGTGAACCGGTTTGGATCTCCATTGTGTGAACCAGCTTGGAACTCCATTGTGTGAACCAGCTTGGATCTCCGTTGTGTGAACTAGCTTGGATCTCCGTTGTGTGAACCAGCTTGGATCTCCGTTGTGTGAACCAGCTTGGATCTCCGTTGTGTGAACCAGCTTGGATCTCCATTGTGTGAACCAGCTTGGATCTACGTTGTGTGAACCAGCTTGGATCTCCGTTGTGTGAACCAGCTTGGATCTCCATTGTTTGAACCAGCTTGAATCTTCATTGTGTGAACCAGCTTGGATCTCCATTGTGTGAGCTAGCTTGGATCTCCATTGTTTGACCCAGCTTGAATCTTTATTCTGTGAACCAGCTTGGATCTCCATTGTGTGAGCTAGCTTGGATCTCCGTTGTGTGAACCACCTTGGATCTCCGTTGTGTGAACCAGCTTGGATCTCCATTGTGTGAACCAGCTTGGATCTCCATTGTTTGAACCAGCTTGAATCTTCATTGTGTGAATCAGCTTGGATCTCCATTGTGTGAGCTAGCTTGGATCTCCATTGTGTGAACCAGCTTGGATCTCCGTTGTGTGAGCTAGCTTGGATCTCCGTTGTGTGAACCAGCTTGGATCTCCATTGTGTGAACCAGCTTGAATCTCCATTGTGTGAACCAGCTTGAATCTTCATTGTGTGAACCACCTTGGATCTCCGCTGTGTGAGCTAGCTTGGATTTCCGTTGTGTGAACCAGCTTGGATATCCATTGTGTGAACCAACTTGAATGTTCATTGTGTGAACAAGCGTGGATCTCCATTGTGTGAACCAGCTTGGATCTCCGTTGTGTGAGCTAGCTTGGATCTCCGTTGTGTGAACCAGCTTAGATCTCCGTTGTGTGAACCAGCTTGGATCTCCATTGTGTGAACCAGCTTGGATCTCCGTTATGTGAACCAGTTTGGATCTCCATTGTGTGAACCAGCTTGGATCTCCATTGTGTGAATCAGCTTGGATCTCCATTGTGTGAACCAGCTTGGATCTCCATTTTGTGAACCAGTTTGGATCTCCGTTGTGTGAACCAGCTTGGATCTCCGTTGTGTGAACCAGCTTGGATCTCCATTGTGTGAACCAGCTTGGATCTCCATTGTGAGAACCAGCTTGGATCTCGATTGTTTGAACCAGCTTGAATCTTCATTGTGTGAACCAGCTTAGATCTCCGTTGTGTGAGCTAGCTTGGATCTTCATTGTGTGAACCAGCTTGGATCTCCGTTGTGTGAGCTAGCTTGGATCTCCGTTGTGTGAACCAGCTTGGATCTCCGTTGTGTGAACCAGCTTGGATCTCCGTTGTGTGAACCAGCTTGGATCTCGGTTGTGTGAACCAGCTTGGATCTCCATTGTGTGAACCAGCTTGGATCTCCATTGTGTGAGCCAGCTTGGATCTCCATTGTGTGAACCAGCTTGGATCTCAATTGCGTGAACCAGCTTGGATCTCCGTTGTGTGAACCAGCTTGGATCTCCGTTGTGTGAACCAGCTTGGATCTCCGTTGTGTGAACCAGCTTCGATCTCCATTGTGTGAACCAGCTTGGATCTCCATTGTGTGATCCAGCTTGGATCTCCGTTGTGTGAACCAGCTTGGATCTCCGTTGTGTGAACCAGCTTGGATCTCCGTTGTGTGAACCAACTTGGATCTCCGTTGTGTGAACCAGCTTGGATCTCCGTTGTGTGAACCAGCTTGGATCTCCGTTGTGTGGATCAGCTTGGATCTCCATTGTGTGAACCAGCTTGGATCTCTATTGTGTGAAAAAACTTTGATCTCCGTTGTGTGAACCTGCTTGGATCTCCATTGTGTGAACCAGCTTGGATCTCCGTTGTGTGAACTAGCTCGGATCTCCGTTGTGTGAACCAGCTTGGATCTCCGTTGTGTGAACCAGCTTGGATCTCCGTTGTGTGAACCAGCTTGGATCTCCGTTGTGTGAACCAGCTTGGATCTCCGTTGTGTGAACCAGCTTGGATCTCCGTTGTGTGAACCAGCTTGGATCTCCGTTGTGTGGATCAGCTTGGATCTCCATTGTGTGAACCACCTTGGATCTCCATTGTGTGAACCAGCTTGGATCTCCATTGTGTGAACCAGCTTGGATCTCCGTTGTGTGAACCAGCTTGGATCTCCGTTGTGTGAACCAGCTTGGATCTCCGTTGTGTGAACCAGCTTGGATCTCCGTTGTGTGAACCAGCTTGGATCTCCGGTGTGTGAACCAGCTTGGATCTCCATTGTGTGAACCAGCTTCGATCCCAATTGCGTGAACCAGCTTGGATCTCCATTGTGTGAACCAGCTTGGATCTCCATTGTGTGAACCAGCTTGGATCTCCGTTGTGTGAACCAGCTTGGATCTCCATTGTGTGAACCGGTTTGGATCTCCATTGTGTGAACCAGCTTGGATCTCCATTGTGTGAACCAGCTTGGATCTCCGTTGTGTGAACTAGCTTGGATCTCCGTTGTGTGAACCAGCTTGGATCTCCGTTGTGTGAACCAGCTTGGATCTCCATTGTGTGAACCAGCTTGGATCTCCATTGTGTGAACCAGCTTGGATCTCCGTTGTGTGAACCAGCTTGGATCTCCATTGTGTGAACCAGCTTGGATCTCCATTGTGTGAACCAGCTTGGATCTCCATTGTGTGAACCAGCTTGGATCTACGTTGTGTGAACCAGCTTGGATCTCCGTTGTGTGAACCAGCTTGGATCTCCATTGTTTGAACCAGCTTGAATCTTCATTGTGTGAACCAGCTTGGATCTCCATTGTGTGAGCTAGCTTGGATCTCTATTGTTTGACCCAGCTTGAATCTTTATTCTGTGAACCAGCTTGGATCTCCATTGCGTGAGCTAGCTTGGATCTCCATTGTGTGAACCAGCTTGGATCTCCGTTGTGTGAACCACCTTGGATCTCCGTTGTGTGAACAAGCTTGGATCTCCATTGTGTGAGCTAGCTTGGATCTCCATTGTTTGACCCAGCTTGAATCTTTATTCTGTGAACCAGCTTGGATCTCCATTGCGTGAACCAGCTTGGATCTCCATTGCGTGAGCTAGCTTGGATCTCCATTGTGTGAACCACCTTGAATCTTCATTGTGTGAACCACCTTGGATCTCCGCTGTGTGAGCTAGCTTGGATTTCCGTTGTGTGAACCAGCTTGGATATCCATTGTGTGAACCAACTTGAATGTTCATTGTGTGAACAAGCGTGGATCTCCATTGTGTGAACCAGCTTGGATCTCCGTTGTGTGAGCTAGCTTGGATCTCCGTTGTGTGAACCAGCTTAGATCTCCGTTGTGTGAACCAGCTTGGATCTCCATTGTGTGAACCAGCTTGGATCTCCGTTATGTGAACCAGTTTGGATCTCCATTGTGTGAACCAGCTTGGATCTCCATTGTGTGAATCAGCTTGGATCTCCATTGTGTGAACCAGCTTGGATCTCCATTTTGTGAACCGGTTTGGATCTCCGTTGTGTGAACCAGCTTGGATCTCCGTTGTGTGAACCAGCTTGGATCTCCATTGTGTGAACCAGCTTGGATCTCCATTGTGAGAACCAGCTTGGATCTCGATTGTTTGAAGCAGCTTGAATCTTCATTGTGTGAATCAGCTTAGATCTCCATTGTGTGAGCTAGCTTGGATCTCCATTGTGTGAACCAGCTTGGATCTCCGTTGTGTGAGCTAGCTTGGATCTCCGTTGTGTGAATCAGCTTGGACCTCCGTTGTGTGAACCAGCTTGGATCTCCGTTGTGTGAACCAGCTTGGATCTCCATTGTGTGAACCAGCTTGGATCTCCGTTGTGTGAACCAGCCTGCATCTCCGTTGTGTGAACCAGCTTGGATCTCCATTGTGTGACCCAGCTTGGATCTCCATTGTGTGAACCAGCTTGGATCTCCGTTGTGTGAACCAGCTTGGATCTCCGTTTTCTGAACCAGCTTGGATCTCCGTTGTGTGAGCCAGCTTGGATCTCCGTCGTGTGAACCAACTTGGATCTCCATTGTGTGAACCAGCTTGGATCTCCATTGTGTGAACCAGCTTGGATCTCCATTGTGTGAACCAACTTGGCTCTCCGTTGTGTGAAACAGCTTGGATCTCCATTGTGTGAACCAGCTTGGATCTCCGTTGTGTGAACCAGCTTGGATCTCCATTGTGTGAACCAACTTGGCTCTCCGTTGTGTGAACCAGCTTGGGTCTCCATTGTGTGAACCAGCTTGGATCTCCGTTGTGTGACCCAACTTGGATCTCCGTTGTGTGAACCAGCTTGGATCTCCGTTGTGTGAACCAGCTTGGATCTCCGTTGTGTGACCAGCTTGGATCTCCATTGTGTGAACCAGCTTGGATCTCCGTTGTGTGAACCAGCTTGGATCTGCGTTGTGTGAACCAGCTTGGATCTCCATTGTGTGAACCAGCTTGGATCTCCCTTGTGTGAACCAGCTTGGATCTCCTTTGTGTGAACCAGCTTGGATCTCCGTTGTGTGAACCAGCTTGGATCTCCATTGTGTGAGCTAGCTTGGATCTCCATTGTGTGAACCAGCTTGGATCTCCATTGTGTGAACCAGCTTGGATCTCCGTTGTGTGAGGCAGCTTGGATCTCCGTTGTGTGAACCAGCTTGGATCTCCATTGTGTGAGCTAGCTTGGATCTCCATTGTGTGAACCAGCTTGGATATCCGTTGTGTGAACCAGCTGGGATCTCCATTGTGAGAACCAGCTTGGATCTGCGTTGTGTGAACCAGCCTGGATCTCCATTGTGTGAACCAGCTTGGATCTCCATTGTGTGAACCAGCTTGGATCTCCATTGTGTGAACCAGCTTGGATCTCCATTGTGTGAACCAGCTTGGATCTCCGTTGTGTGCACCAGCTTGGATCTCCATTGTGTGAACCAGCTTGGATCTCCGTTGTGTGAACCAGCTTGGATCTCCGTTGTGTGAACCAGTTTGGATCTCCGTTGTGTGAACCAGCTTGGATCTCCGTTGTGTGAACCAGCTTGGATCTCCATTGTGAGAACCAGCTTGGATCTCCATTGTGTGAACCAGTTTGGATCTCCGTTGTGTGAACCAGCTTGGATCTCCATTGTCAACCAGCTTGGATCTCCATTGTGTGAAGCAGCGTGAATCTCCGTTGTGTGAACCAGCTTGGATCTCCATTGTGTGAACCGGCTTGGATCTCCATTGTAACTACGAAGCCAAGAGACATTCGCCAACTTGCTTCGGAATGCAGCCAAATCATGGCGGGTGTCCATTATGTTGTTACACTGGCTACCTAGGGATTTTTTCCTCCTTTTTCGTGTAAATGGAAACTTCTTACCCTGAAAAAACCCGGGTTTCATGCCCCTCTCGTGCTGAAAACACTCCTACACGGTACAAAAGTCCCAAAGTTGGCTTCCCGGGCCTGGGCTCGCGCAAATTCACAAGTTGGCGCGCCAAGTCGCAAGTTGGCGCGCCAAGTCCGGACTTGGCGCGCCAACTTGCGACTTGGCGCGCGCCAAATGTCCCCCCACCGATCAAACCATCGACTTGCATACCATTGTTGTCACTGGAAATTCCGTCCCTCACCTGCCGTTGCACACTTGGCACGAAGAAAGCATTGTTCCATCTTTTTTTGATTAATGTGCAAAAGACTGCGAATGTGCAAGAATATGTCAAATCAATCATATAAATCATATATAGAGGTCACATGCCTTGTTCAGCCTGGACGAAGACCCCCTTATTCTCTATGTACCCCCTTTGCTTCGTCCACGACGACTCCCAAACCGAAAATTTTTTATCATATAACCCCGAGTCCAGATTATCTGAGCGGATCACTTCCCCCCACCCCTTCCGCGTGCGATCCCCCTTGCCCCCCTTCACCCGCACTCTGGCCCCCCGCAGTCTGGACACCCGGCCGCCTTTACTTCCACCTCGAAAGCTGCGCTTTGAGATTTCACATTTCAGGGCTTTGTGCCGCCCCTCTCCTTTGAAGGCGGCAAAAATGGCAATGTGCCCCCACCTGCGGGCCCATCCCAACAGGTGGTCAATCCACAGATGGGCCCACAGGGTGACGTTCATTTCACAGGCCTTATGGGCCTCCCCAATTTTTTTCAATTCTGTTCGCAGAATTTTCATGTCGGGCAACTGCAATGGTCCGGATTTCCAGACGACATCGCTTGTTGCCAACAGGGATTTTCCCCATTGCCGGAAGGCGTCCGTCAAGGACACCTGGACCCCCCCCATGTCAACGACATGCTGCAGGAGGCCCTCCCCCTCCAGATGGTCACACATGGTGTCCCTCCCTCACTCTTCACCCACTCGGCAGCCGCCGTCTGCTCGATTTTCAGGGGCACCTTCTTCTTATCCTTCCTCTCCTCTTCCAACACCACCCCGGTGGCGGTCCGTGCCTGGATCCGAATGGGATCCAGGAACCATTGCACCCACCTCACGGCCTTTCCCCTTTTCCACCGATGCACCGTGTGGAGGCTGTTCACAAGGGCTGAAAGCCCATTGTGCACTTGCCGGTGGGGGGCCGCTGGGCGGGGGGCCGCTGGGCGGGGCGCACGATCGGGCAGATCATCCCCGCCCACAGCCACTCCTCGACAATCACCCCCATCCCGCAACCAAATTCGTGCAGAATGGTTGCCCGATTTTTCCCACACAGCCAACAAACGGTGGCTGCGGGGTTTTTGGCCGTGAAGGAGGAGCAACCCCCCAAAATGACCTGCGCCTTGGTCTCTGCTATAAAAAAACAAATCACCTTACGCAGGTAACCCCCTTTATCGGGGATTTGCTGCTGCGCCACCTCGGTGAGGTCCGCGTTCAGGTCATAGACCTCGGCCAATTGGGAAATGATGGCCTTCTTCTCGGATCCGCGCAACAAGATCCAAGAGCCCAAGGGCATATGACTCCCCAGGTCTCCAACGGCAAAATGCACGAAGGAGGCCTGCCAGAGCTTTAATTTGTCCCGTCGAAGGAGATGCCCACCCACACGTTGTCCGTCAGGAACGTGGGGCCGTCACGGTGCCACATCACCTATGCCAGAAAACAGGCCGTGTGTAACGGGTCACCGTGAACGGTCGCCGGGAAACGCTTTGGTGCAGGGTGAAAATACCTGCAGTTTCTGCCACAGATTGCATGCGGCCCCAAAAATGTCATTGTCCTCGTCCGTCTGAAAATGGACCTCCGTGACACGGGGGGCGGACAATGCCTTTCGCACCTGCATCAGGGTTCCCCATGGGCACTTCCATTGGCTGTGTGCCCGGCTGTACTGCAGTTTGCGGAAGCTGTCGCCATTTTTGCGGCTCTCCCACAGAATGGCCGCGGCCAACAGCTCCAAATCGGGGGTGGGGGGTTTGCTCTCCCCGCAAACGAGGTGGATGCGGCGGCGGCCGGGTTTGACGTGTACTTCCCAATGTGGCCCCAAAATCTCCCCCACGACTTCGCGAAGGCGTGCCAGCCGCGCGCGCCTGTCGCGGTAGTTTGAGGGCGCCAGCTGCTCAAAGGGCCGCTGCATGGTGCACAAACAAAGACCTGCGGCACGTGAGGACGTGGCAGGCGGGTTAGATCATGCAACGGAACGTTGTTGCACGTTCGCACACAGATGGCACACAGTTGGCAGGCAGTTGGCGCGCGCCAATTCAGGATTTGGCGCGCGCCAACTCGTCAGTTGGCGCGCGCCAAGTCCTGAGTTGGCGCGCGCCAAGTGGCAAGTTGGCGCGCCAACTTCCCATTTGGCGCGCGCCAACTCCCGTGTTGGCGCACGCCAAATCAGGATTTGGCGCGCCAACTTACCACTTGGCGCGCGCCAAAACCATGCCCAGCCAGTGCCTGCTCATTTCTTCGACCGCTTGCTGCCCTGACTCTGACTCCCCTCGCTCTCTTCCGCCCGCCTGCGCTTGGGGTCAAGCAGGTGCGCAACCGGGTGCTTGTCCAGCAGGCCCTTCATCTCCGTGAGGGTGGCCTCTTTGACCCCCATGTTGATGGCCACATGGCGTTGGGCGCTGAGTGCAGAGTGCAACTCCACCGCCGCCGCCTGCAGGTACAGCACATGCTGCCCATGGTCGGGGTCGGCACTACCCTCTGCCCCCCCCTCAACTGCACGCACCTGCGCCGTGGCGGTCACCTGCTGCTGCAACTCCCCCCTCTGCTTTTCCCACCCCTTCTCCCGCCGCTCCCACAAGGCGCGCTCACCGGTGAGCGCGTCCTGTGCCGTCTTGCGGGCGGCCTCCGCCGCCTTCAGCTGCTCGCGCAGCAGCTTGTTCTCCGCCTCCAGGCGGAGAATCTCCGCCTTCTCCCGTGCCCCCCCCCCGTCTCCCGCTGCCTGCGCTGCCTGTGCTGCCTCCCGGGGGGTGGTCGTGGGGCGAGGGCGCCTGGAGCCCCTAGCTTGCTGCTCCGTGCGGCCCTTGCTCTGCAGGGAGGGGTCCCAGACACGTCAGATGCGGCCCTGCCCCCCTTCTCCCCCTTCGGCCCTTTCCCCACGAGCGGCTTCTGGAAGCGGAGCAGAAACGCCTGCGTTGCCTCCTTCAAGTGGGGGGCGGGGGCAATGGCCCGCACGTCGCTCCACTCACACTGCTTCCACCTCTGCAGCTGTCCCAGAGCGTCAATTAATGCTGCACAGGAGGAGCCGGTTGTGCGTGGAGGGGGGGCGCACCTGCACAAAGGGCACAACGGAGACAACCCATGGTTGCACCCCCCCCTTCCCCTGCACCACTGCCCAGAACGGGCACTCCACCACCCTATTCTGTCCCGAACCCCGCCGAATCACCTGCGCCTGGAACAGGCGGCTGATGATCGTCCCCCCCCCATCGACGACGTCCACCGCCGTCGCCTCGGCGGACGTCACCTTCAGGAACTTGTCGGGGCTGTGCAAGGCGTTCCCGAAGTCCGCCGGTTCCGGGACCGCCGGAACTTCCCAATCCACCACCACGTCCACATCCACCTCCAACCCCTCCTGCTGCTCCTGCCGCTGCTCCTGCCGCTGCTCCTGCCGCTGCTCCTGCCGCTGCTCCTGCGGCTGCCCCTCCACCTCCTCCGCCCCGGCCGGCACGGGCACCGGACGCGGGTCCACTTCCAATTGAAAATTGGCGTAGTGGATGGGGACCTGCAAATGCGCAACAACACAAGCATAAAACAATGCACACAACGACACCACTGCAACAGCGGGCCTTGTCCACGCGGACGAGGTCCAACATCTCGGCGTCCTGGGAGCTCAGGGGCGGGGTGAAGTGGGCCATGGCCATCCAGGCCATGCGGCCGGCCCCTGGCTCCCGCACGAACGCAGCGCCCAGTGCGGCGAGCGAGTACACCACCGTGCCGGCCGTGCAGCGCACGCGGCAGAAGTCGGTGGCCTCGGGGGGGGGAAGCCACCACCGGTGGATGTGCGGAGTGGGGCAGGCATCCGCTCTGGCCGCCTCGGCGGTGGGCCCCACGTGCGCGTGGTCGGTGGGGGTCAGAAACAGACCCGCAGACACCGCCTCTTGCAGGAGGAGGACGTCCCCCATGTAGGGCACCGGGGGGTCCAACGGCTGCTCAGCCTGCGACACGAAGCAGACTGGCTGGGGGATCGCGTCGGGAGTGAGGAAGTCCTCCTCTGCCGGGGGGGGGGCGGCCGGCCTCTCCTCCGCTTCCGCCGGCGCCTCCGCATCCGCCGGCGCCTCCGCATACGCCGGCGCCTCCGCATCCGCTGGCGCCGCCGGCATCTCCTCCTCCTCCTGTGCCGCACTCTGTGGGGGGGGGGCGGCATCCGCGTCAGCCGGCGCGGGCGGCCTCTCCTCCGCATCCGCCGGCGCCTCCGGCATGTCCACCTCGTGGGGGGCAGGCACGGGGTCAGTGGCGGCTGCCTCGGCCTCCTCAGACCCTGGTCGAGGGGGCTGTAGTTCTGCCGGGGTGGTGGATCCTGGGGCCGGTACCTGGACGGGTCGGACCCATACGGGAGGCACAGAGGGGACCCGACTGCAGCCCCCTCGGCCAGAAGCTCGGAGGGCATCACCGGAACACTGTTCATCAGCTCCGTTACACTCTCCGGCTCTACGGTCAGCATGCGCGACCGGTAGCCGACGGGTGCAAACGGGATGAACATTGCCCGGCCAGGCCCGCCCGCACCGCGGTGGATCACCGTCCCGCGGAGGAGCATCACGCTGCGAAGCGGTTGGATAACAATATCCCACCGATGCGCAGCGTGATAGCCCCCCTGCGTGCCCGGGCACACCTGGAGGGACTTGGACGGGGGAGAGGTGGTGAGGGGGATGAACACGACCATGCACTGCACTGACTGTTTCACAGACAGTGCAAAATCGCGGTGGGGGGTCTGGAAACCCTTCCAGGGTTCTGCCTCCCACCGCTCGATGATCTTGGGGCACAAGGCCTCAAGTCCCTACACCGGTGGGAGGGAGAACCCCAGCAGGGCCAGAACAGCCTGCCAGAGGTCATCCGGGAACCAGTGGGGGACGCTGGAGACCGTCGTCTGATAGCGCCCCCCACCTTCCCCGGGGGCCTGGAGGTCCACCTCCTCGAGCATCGACGGGTTGAGTTCCACCGTGGCGAGCTCCGCCAGTCTGGCCCACAGATCCTCGGGGATGATGCGGTCATACTGGCGGTAGCCCGCCGCGGCAAAACCCTCCTCCGTGACGATGGGGGGGTTGGGCCCGGGATGTCGTGGTTGGCGACGGGGTAGGAGTTGTGGAAGGAGGGGTGGGGGCAACCCATGCCAAGCATGGTGAAGGGGGCGTCGGTGCTGTAGAGGGTGGGGTGCATGATGTCGGGGATGTGGGTGCGCAGGCGACGGTTGGTGGAGAACTCCGTGGGAGCTACTGCATCCCACGCCTGCACCTTCACCGTCTGGTACCGCACGACGGCGTCAGTGGCCGTGCGGTGCATCCAGCCACTTTTTTTGACTGGATCCGGCCACAGCCACTGCTCCTCGGGGTCGAGACCCTGAGGCGGCATCTCCTGCAGGTCGAGAACGTTAACGAACTCTTTTGACGCTGCAGCAGTGCACAGCTTCAGGGTCTTGTTGAAGGCCTCAAGGGTGACTTGAGAAAGCTTCAACTGGACCGCGAGCGTCGTGGGGTACCGGCCCATCACGGCACAGCAGAACCTGCTAAGAACCCCCCTGGTCAGGGCGAAGTTAACACGGGTGGCGTCAATTCGCCAGACCAAGTGGGGAATGCCCGGCTGGTCCCACTTGCCGAAGAGGGCGGCCTCCAGGGGTTCGCGGAGGGGGGGGAGCTGGGGGAAGGATTCGGCGTCCGGGGAGGTGAGGGTGTAGGGGATGGGAAAATAGCCCCCGGGGAGGTGCTCGGAGCCCACGTTGGCGATGTGGGCATCGACCACCGGCTGCACCTCGGGGTTAGGTGGTGCAGCGGGGGCTGGGGATGGGGCAGACGTGGGGTCGGTGACTGTCACCTTCTTCCCCTTGCCCTTCTTGGGTTGCTTTGGAGGCATGATAACGTGAAATGCCTAGAAGGGAAAGGGAATGCATAAAGGGTGCAAAAGAAGAGGAAGAATGGGGCACTTGGCGCGCGCCAAAACCGGAGTTGGCGCGCGCCAACTCAAGAGTTGGCGCGCCAAGTTGGCGCGCCAACTTTGACTTGGCTTCCAAAAAGTTGGCTTCGACCCAAAAAACCCACATATTGCATCATAACAACAAAGCAACGCAACCAAAAGCTGTAAAATATCAATAGTTCCTCACGTTTCATGCACAAGGCGTAGCAACAACACAGTGCACAAGTACAAGCAAGTTGAATGCTCTCGACATGGAGTTGACCAGGAGTTGGCGAATGTACAGTATCTGGGGTTGGCTTCGTAGTTACAATTGTGTGAACCAGCTTGGATCTCCATTGTTTGAACCAGCTTGGATCTCCATTGTGTGAAGTAGCTTGGATCTCCATTGTGTGAACCAGCTTGAATCTCCGTTGTGTGAACCAGCTTGGATCTCCGTTGTGTGAACCAGCTTGGATCTCCATTGTGTGAGCTAGCTTGGATCTCCATTGTGTGAACTAGGTTGGATCTCCGTTGTGTGAACCAGCTGGGATCTCCATTGTGTGAACCAGCTTGGATCTCCATTGTGTGAACCAGCTTGGATCTCCGTTGTGTGAACCAGCTTGGATCTCCATTGTGTGAGCTAGCTTGGATCTCCATTGTGTGAACCAGCTTGGATCTCCGTTGTGTGAACCAGCTTGGATCTCCATTGTGTGAACCAGCTTGGATCTCCATTGTGTGAAGCAGCTTGGATCTCCGTTGTGTGAATCAGCTTGGATCTCCATTGTGTGAGCCGGCTTGGATCTCCGTTGTGTGAACCAGTTTGGATCTCCGTTGTGTGAACCATCTTGGATCTCCGTTGTGTGAACCAGCTTGGATCTCCGTTGTGTGAACCAGCTTGAATCTCCATTGTGTGAACCAGCTTGGATCTCCTTTGTGTGAACCAGCTTGGATCTCCATTGTGTGAACCAGCTTGGATCTCCATTGTGTGAACCAGCTTGGATCTCCTTTGTGTGAACCAGCTTGGATCTCCATTGTGTGAACCAGCTTGGATCTCCGTTGTGTGAACCACCTTGGATCTCCGTTGTGTGAACCAGCTTGGATCTCCATTGTGTGAGCTAGCTTGGATCTCCATTGTGTGAACCAGCTTGGATCTCCATTGTGTGAACCAGCTTGGATCTCCGTTGTGTGAACCAGCTTGGATCTCCGTTGTGTGCACCAGCTTGGATCTCCATTGTGTGAACCAGCTTGGATCTCCGTTGTGTGAACCAGCTTGGATCTCCATTGTGCGAACCAGCTTGGATCCCCATTGTGTGAACCAGCTTGGATCTCCATTGTGTGAACCAGCTTGGATCTCCGTTGTGTGAACCAGCTTGGATCTCCATTGTGTGAGCTAGCTTGGATCTCCATTGTGTGAACCAGCTTGGATCTCCGTTGTGTGAACCACCTTGGATCTCCATTGTGTGAACCAGCTTGGATCCCCATTGTGTGAACCAGCTTGGATCTCCATTGTGTGAAGCAGCGTGGATCTCCGTTGTGTGAACCAGCTTGGATCTCCATTGTGTGAACCAGCTTGGATCTCCGTTGTGTGAACCAGCTTGGATCTCCATTGTGTGAGCTAGCTTGGATCTCCATTGTGTGAACCAGCTTGGATCTCCGTTGTGTGAACCACCTTGGATCTCCATTGTGTGAACCAGCTTGGATCCCCATTGTTTGAACCAGCTTGGATCCCCATTGTGTGAACCAGCTTGGATCTCCATTGTGTGAAGCAGCTTAGATCTCCGTTGTGTGAATCAGCTTGGATCTCCATTGTGTGAGCCGGCTTGGATCTCCGTTGTGTGAACCAGTTTGGATCTCCGTTGTGTGAACCATCTTGGATCTCCGTTGTGTGAACCAGCTTGGATCTCCGTTGTGTGAACCAGCTTGAATCTCCACTGTGTGAACCACCTTGGATCTCCTTTGTGTGAACCAGCTTGGATCTCCGTTGTGTGAACCAGCTTGGATCTCCATTGTGTGAACCAGCTTGGATCTCCTTTGTGTGAACCAGCTTGGATCTCCATTGTGTGAACCAGCTTGGATCTCCGTTGTGTGAACCACCTTGGATCTCTGTTGTGTGAACCAGCTTGGATCTCCATTGTGTGAGCTAGCTTGGATCTCCATTGTGTGAACCAGCTTGGATCTCCATTGTGTGAACCAGCTTGGATCTCCGTTGTGTGAACCAGCTTGGATCTCCGTTGTGTGCACCAGCTTGGATCTCCATTGTGTGAACCAGCTTGGATCTCCGTTGTGTGAACCAGCTTGGATCTCCATTGTGCGAACCAGCTTGGATCCCCATTGTGTGAACCAGCTTGGATCTCCATTGTGTGAAGCAGCGTGGATCTCCGTTGTGTGAATCAGCTTGGATCTCCATTGTGTGAGCCGGCTTGGATCTCCGTTGTGTGAACCAGTTTGGATCTCCGTTGTGTGAAGCAGCTTGGATCTCCGTTGTGTGAACCAGCTTGGATCTCCGTTGTGTGAACCAGCTTGGATCTCCATTGTGTGAACCAGCTTGGATCTCCATTGTGTGAAGCAGCTTGGATCTCCATTGTGTGAATCAGTTTGAATCTCCATTGTGTGAACCAGCTTGGATCTCCGTTGTGTGAACTAGCTTGGATCTCCGTTGTGTGAACCAGCTTGGATCTCCGTTGTGTGAACCAGCTTGGATCTCCGTTGTGTGAACCAGCTTGGATCTCCGTTGTGTGAACCAGCTTGGATCTCCATTGTGTGAACCAGCTTGGATCTCCATTGTGTGAACCAGCTTGGATCTCCGTTGTGTGAACCAGCTTGGATCTCCGTCGTGTGAACCAGCTTGGATCTCCATTGTGTGAACCAGCTTGGATCTCCATTGTGTGAACCAGCTGGGATCTCCATTGTGTGAACCAGCTTGGATCTCCGTTGTGTGAAGCAGCGTGGATCTCCGTTGTGTGAACCAGCTTGGATCTCCATTGTGTGAACCAGCTTGGATCTCCATTGTGTGAACAAGCTTGAGTCTCCGTTGTGTGAACAAGCTTGGATCTCCGTTGTGTGAACCAGCTTGGATCTCCATTGTGTGAATCAGCTTGGATCTCCATTGTGTGAACCAGCTTGGATCTCCATTGTGTGAACAAGCTTGGATCTCCATTGTGTGAACCACCTTGGATCTCCGTTGTGTGAACCAGCTTGGATCTCCCTTGTGTGCACCAGCTTGGATCTCCATTGTGTGAACCAGCTTGGATCTCCGTTGTGTGAACCAGCTTGGATCTCCATTGTGTGAGCTAGCTTGGATCTCCATTGTGTGAACCAGCTTGGATCTCCATTGTGTGAACCAGCTTGGATCTCCGTTGTGTGAACCAGCTTGGATCTCCGTTGTGTGAACCAGCTTGGATCTCCATTGTGTGAGCTAGCTTGGATCTCCATTGTGTGAACCAGCTTGGATATCCGTTGTGTGAACCAGCTGGGATCTCCATTGTGTGAACCAGCTTGGATCTCCATTGTGTGAACCAGCTTGGATCTCCGTTGTGTGCACCCGCTTGGATCTCCATTGTGTGAACCAGCTTGGATCTCCGTTGTGTGAACCAGCTTGGATCTCCGTTGTGTGAACCAGTTTGGATCTCCGTTGTGTGAACCAGCTTGGATGTCCGTTGTGTGAACCAGCTTGGATCTCCATTGTGAGAACCAGCTTGGATCCCCATTGTGTGAACCAGTTTGGATCTCCGTTGTGTGAACCAGCTTGGATCTCAATTGTCAACCAGCTTGGATCTCCATTGTGTGAAGCAGCCTGAATCTCCGTTGTGTGAATCAGCTTGGATCTCCATTGTGTGAACCGGCTTGGATCTCCATTGTGTGAACCAGCTTGGATCTCCATTGTTTGAACCAGCTTGGATCTCCATTGTGTGAACCAGCTTGGATCTCCGTTGTGTGAACCAGCTTGGATCTCCGTTGTGTGAACCAGCTTGGATCTCCATTGTGTGTGCTAGCTTGGATCTCCATTGTGTGAACTAGCTTGGATCTCCGTTGTGTGAACCAGCTGGGATCTCCATTGTGTGAACCAGCTTGGATCTCCGTTGTGTGAACCAGCTTGGATCTCCGTTGTGTGAACCAGCTTGGATCTCCAATGTGTGAGCCAGCTTGGATCTCAATTGTGTGAACCAGCTTGGATCTCCGTTGTGTGAACCAACTTGGATCTCCGTTGTGTGAACCAGCTTGGATCTCCGTTGTGTGAACCAGCTTGGATCTCCATTGTGTGAACCAGCTTGAATCTCCGTTGTGTGAACCAGCTTGGATCTCCATTGTGTGAACCAGCTTGGATCTCCATTGTGTGAACCAGCTTGGATCTGCGTTGTGTGCACCCGCTTGGATCTCCATTGTGTGAACCAGCTTGGATCTCCGTTGTGTGAACCAGCTTGGATCTCCGTTGTGTGAACCAGCTTGGATCTCCATTGTGTGGACCAGCTTGGATCTCCATTGTGAGAACCAGCTTGGATCTCCATTGTGTGAACCAGTTTGGATCTCCGTTGTGTGAACCAGCTTGGATCTCCGTTGTGTGCACCAGCTTGGATCTCCATTGTGTGAACCAGCTTGGATCTCCGTTGTGTGAACCAGCTTGGATCTCCATTGTGTGAACCAGCTTGGATCTCCATTGTGTGAAGCAGCGTGGATCTCCGTTGTGTGAATCAGCTTGGATCTCCATTGTGTGAACCGGCTTGGATCTCCGTTGTGTGAACCAGTTTGGATCTCCATTGTGTGAAGCAGCGTGGATCTCCGTTGTGTGAATCAGGTTGGATCTCCATTGTGTGAACCAGCTTGGATCTCCGTTGTGTGAACCAGCTTGGATCTCCATCGTGTGAACCAGCTTGAATCTGCATTGTGTGAACCAGCTTGGATCTCCATTGTGTGAAGCAGCTTGGATCTCCGTTGTGTGAATCAGTTTGATTCTTCATTGTGTGAACCAGCTTGGATCTCCGTTGTGTGAACTAGCTTGGATCTCCGTTGTGTGAACCAGCTTGGATCTCCGTTGTGTGAACCAGCTTGGATCTCCGTTGTGTGAACCAGCTTGGATCTCCATTGTGTGAACCAGCTTGGATCTCCGTTGTGTGAACCAGCTTGGATCTCCGTTGTGTGAACCAGCTTGGATCTCCATTGTGTGAACCCGCTTGGATCTCCGTTGTGTGAACCTGCTTGGATCTCCGTTGTGTGAACCAGCTTGGATCTCCGTTGTGTGAGCTAGCTTGGATCTCCATTGTGTGAACCAGCTTGGATCTCTGTTGTGTGAACCAGCTTGGATCTCCATTGTGTGAACCAGCTTGGATCTCCGTTGTGTGAACCAGCTTGGATCTCCGTTGTGTGAACCAGCTTGGATCTGCATTGTGTGAACCAGCTTGGATCTCCGTTGTGTGAACCAGCTTGGATCTCCATTGTGTGAACCGGCTTGGATCTCCGTTTTGTGAACCAGCTTGGATCTCCGTTGTGTGAACCAGCTTGGATCTCCATTGTGTGAACCAGCTTGGATCTCCGTTGTGTGAACCAGCTTGGATCTCCATTGTGTGAACCAGCTTGGATCTCCATTGTGTGAACCAGCTTGGATCTCCGTTGTGTGAACCAGCTTGGATCTCCGTTGTGTGAACCAGCTTGGATCTCTGTTGTGTGAACCAGCTTGGATCTCCGTTGTGTGAACAAGCTTGGATCTCCATATTGTGAAAACCAGCTTGGATCTCCGTTGTGTGAACCAGCTTGGATCTCCGTTGTGTGAACCAGCTTGGATCTCCATTGTGTGAACCAGCTTGGATCTCCATTGTGTGAAGCAGCTTGGATCTCCGTTGTGTGAACCAGCTTGGAACTCCATTGTGTGAACCAGCTTGGATCTCCATTGTGTGAACCAGCTTGGATCTCCATTGTGTGAACCGGCTTTGATCTCCGTTGTGTGAACCAGCTTGGATCTCCGTTGTGTGAACCAGCTTGGATCTCCATTGTGTGAACCAGCTTGGATCTCCGTTGTGTGAACCAGCTTGGATCTCCTTTGTGTGAACCAGCTTGGATCTCCGTTGTGTGAACCAGCTTGGATCTCCGTTGTGTGAACCAGCTTGGATCTCCATTGTGTGAGCTAGCTTGGATCTCCATTGTGTGAACCGGCTTGGATCTCTGTTGTGTGAACCAGCTTGGATCTCCATTGTGTGAACCAGCTTGGATCTCCGTTGTGTGAACCAGCTTGGATCTCCGTTGTGTGCACCAGCTTGGATCTCCATTGTGTGAACCAGCTTGGATCTCCGTTGTGTGAACCAGCTTGGATCTCCATATTGTGAAAACCAACTTGGATCTCCATTGTGTGAACCAGCTTGGATCTCCGTTGTGTGAACCAGCTTGGATCTCCATTGTGTGAACCAGCTTGGATCTCCATTGTGTGAACCAGCTTGGATCTCCATTGTGTGAACCACCTTGGATCTCCGTTGTGTGAACCAGCTTGGATCTCCTTTGTGTGAACCGGCTTGGATTTCTCTTGTGTGAACCAGCTTGGATCTCCATTGTGTGAACCAGCTTGGATCTCCATTGTGTGAACCAGCTTGGATCTCCGTTGTGTGAACCAGCTTGGATCTCCGTTGTGTGAACCAGCTTGGATCTGCGTTGTGTGCACCAGCTTGGATCTCCATTGTGTGAACCAGCTTGGATCTCCGTTGTGTGAACCAGCTTGGATCTCCATATTGTGAAAACCAGCTTGGATCTCCGTTGTGTGAACCAGCTTGGATCTCCGTTGTGTGAACCAGCTTGGATCTCCATTGTGTGAACCAGCTTGGATCTCCGGTGTGTGAACCAGCTTGGATCTCCGTTGTGTGAACCAGCTTGGATCTCCGTTGTGTGAACCAACTTGGATCTCCGTTGTGTGAACCAGCTTGGATCTCCATTGTGTGAACCAGCTTGGATCTACGTTGTGTGAACCAGCTTGGATCTCCATTGTGTGCACCAGCTGGGATCTCCGTTGTGTGAACCAACTTGAATCTCCATTGTTTGAACCAGCTTAGATCTCCTCCGTTCTTGTCTGGGTTCTTGTTGTCCTTGCCTGGCTGGCGGTTAGCGCCTCCTCCTCGTCCACCTTGACTCTTGTCTTGCCCTTGTCCACATCCTTTCGACTTGCCCTTGCCGTGTTACACGGAGTCGTTGCCTTTGCCTTTGCCTCCACCTTTGCCAGAGCCTTTGCCAGGATCTTCACCCTTAAGCTTCGCCGACAGGCGCTGCTTGTGGTAGCACTCATCCTCGTAGTGCTTCCTCTTCCCACAGAAGGCACAGGTGATTGTACACCTGTAGTGATCCGGCAGCTTCGCCTTGGCGCCGGTGTTCTTCTCCTGCTGCTTCCCTTGGACTACGAAGCAGTCTCGCTGCTCGCAGTCAGGGGCGTGCTGCAGGTGGCCCTGCTCGTCTCTGGCATCACACCAGAAGAGCTCCTGGACGTTTTCCATGATACGGGCGTGTTTGGGGGTAGTCCCCTGCCCAGGTCTGGATCCTTGGTACCCTTTGCCATGGCTTCCAGAGCCTCCACTTCCAGGACGGTAGTTGTTCAGGTGCTGGTCGCTTTCTTTCTCCAGCGCCAGCTCCAGGAGTAGTACACATAGATCCTCGTAGTGGAGGGCTCTAGCCTTGCGCTCTGCCGTTGAACGGCACTCGTCCCACAGCTCCCGAGGGAGCTTAGCCATCAACCAGAAAAGCAGGTCGTCGCTGCTGTAGGAACCAGGCGTCAATCGTCCAGCCCAGTGATCCAAGTCAGCCAATAGCTCAGAGACCCTGCCAGGTTTGGGGTTGTGGGGCAGCATGGGCAGGTTCTGGATCTCGGCCCTGATGGAGAGGTCGGTTTCATAGGTCGGGTACTGCCTCTCCAAGGCAACCAACACATCGGCAAAGGTGGCGGACTTAGTCAGGATCTGTTTGACCTGCTTCTCCAGGTATTTGGTCTTGCAACACTGCAGGAGCAGATCGCACTTGACCCGTCCACTAGCGTGGGTTTGGCCGGTCAATTGGATAAACCGGCCAAAATTCTCAGCGAAGTCGCTGAGGTCCTTGCCTGTGAACTCAGGCAGGTTCACGACGATCTTGGGGCTGGCAATAGCCTTAGCCTCCTAAGACCTGCGTCCCCCAGGGCGTCGGGTCTTCTTCTTCTTCTTCTTCCTCTTCACACTTGGGTCCTCGGGGTCCTCCGGGTCGTCGTCCTTCGAGAACGAAGCAGAAGTCATCGACGGCGGTTCATCATCGGAGGGGTCTCCGCCTAGGTCACTGGAGCCGTAGGGCTCCACTTCCACCATTGTCCTCAGGGCTGTCAGCCCCAGCCGGTCCCGCTCGGCTCTCGTAGAATACCCCACGTTACTGCAGGGTGGCTATGCCGTCCTCGGCACGAAAGGGCTTCTAGGTATCACAGCAAGGGTCGGCATCGGTCGGCTCCTCAGGCTCCCAAGGGTGTTTGTCAGCCCTGCCACCAGGTGGTTGGCCTGTACTCGATGGGGTGACATTCCCACCGTGGTAGGTGACGCTTGGGGCGGTATCAGGGGCTCCAGCTTATCTCGAATCTCTTGACTGGGGTCGCCAACAATTTTAGAGGTGGCTCCTCGGAGCACCTCGTTGATCTCCGACCGCGTCAGGGACCTGTTGGAGGATCTCCCCGATCCTCTACTCCTGCTCCCGCATGACTCAGGTCCTCTCCTCAACCCACTCAGGGTTGCATACCCAGGAACATCCACATAGGCTCCCGTAGCGGGTAGAGGATGGTGATAGTTAGCCGCATACCATCGCGGCGCAGAACTGGAGGTCACCGGCTCACTGGTAGTAGTTGCCTCTGGAAACGCAGTGGTAGGTGGGTTCACACCATAGGCAGGGTAGGTAGGCATACCAGTAAAGCCTATGCCCTCAGCCATAGGCGGGTTGGTTATGGGTGTGGATGTTGCAGCGGCTGGGTCTGGAGTTGGGAGTGTGGTGGTTATAGGAGAGGGTGATGCGTGGAGGCCAGAAGCGCTTGGTGCGCCTTCGAAGGTAGGATCATTCGTCGGGTCGTGCCCTTGGTCTGCTCCTTTGTCTGCTATGCTTTCTCCAGCATCCTTCTCGCTCTCCCTCTTTCTCTTCACAGGATGGGTGTCCACCTCCCCGACTGAGAGGGCCCGGAAGGCCGACTGAAGTCCTTCCATCGAATCCTCCGCCACGTCCACTGGCCCATGTAAGGGCTCCGAAGGTACAGCGCTAGGTCCAGGTCCAGTTTCACCAGGTGCTGGCATTGCTGGTGCCTTAGGCGCCGTCTTCACGTCGGTGTCCTCCTTCTTGGTGTCCATATTCGTTCGCCCTTCTTGCTTATATATGACTGATCTCGGCTCACTGGACGTACGGCACGGGGTTGCTGCCGGTACGCAGAGACAGTCTGCTTCTTGCTACCAGAAAGGTTTATAGTGATTTCAACACTGTGTGCCTATTGTGCCTGTGCTGCTGCTTGCTGCTGGTGTAGGGTTCTTGCTGCTTGTTCAATCCCCCCCCCGGGGGCTGTTTTCTGGTGGGCGTCGGGGTGTGGGGCCCCTGACGCCCCATCGAAAACAAGGTCCATACCGTACGTTACGCGACCCCCGGGGTAAAATCCAGAGGCCTCCAAAGTCCTACCATGCTACCCCTTAAAATGTTCGAAATTGAATTCTAAGAACGCGACTTTTCCCTTTTTTAGCCCACGATGGTCGTTTTGGTGAGTTAGCAGCGTTTTAAGCGGTTTTTCGGGCAGTCTCCGGACATTTGGGGCTGAATTTTGTAGTGGCTGCTGGATGCAAATTTGGGCCATGTTACAGCCCCTCAAAATGACCGCCTCGTGCCCAAACGTCAGAAAAACACTCCCGTTGGCTGAAATTGGTCATGTTTTGATGATTTACGGCTAATTTTGTGCATCTTTTGGCAGTTTTTTGCCATATTTTTGCCATATTTGGCATGTATACTTGCTGCCCATCTGACAAGGCTTTTTGGCCCATGGGGCAACCATAGCGGGCAAGAAGCATTAGGCAGAATCCGCTAGGCTCCGTTTTTGTGGGGCTTGGCCCACAAAAACGGAGCCTAGCGGCCGGCGCTTGCGCCGTTGAGCCCGTTTTTTCATGGTTTTCTTCTTCTCCGCTTCTGCATGGTTCTTTTTGCCTTTGTGTTCTTTGTCCTCCGTTGTCATGCAAACCGTTGCCGTGCGACCCCCTCTCGTGCAACTTTCCCCAGCTTGTTCAAATCCCCCCCGCAGGGGGCTGGCTTCTGTGGGGGTCGGGGTGTTGGGGGCCCCTGACCCCGCGCCAGAAGCAGTGACCAACTACTACGTTACGCGACCCCCCCCCCCTGGAAGACAGCCCTTCTCAAACCCCTTCCATGCAGCCCCTTAAAATGATCGCAATCGAATTCTAAGAATGCGACTTTTCTTCTTTTTGGCCGATGATGGTCGTTTTGGTGAATTAGGACCGTTTTAAGCAGTTTTTCGGGCGGTCTCCGAAAATTTGGGGCTGAATTTGGTATTGGCTCTTGCTTGCGAAGTGACATCACGTTGTAGCCCCTTAAAATGACCGGCTCGGGCCAAAACGTCAAAAAAGCAACCTCATTGGCCAAATCGGGTGCCGTTTCGATGATTTACGGTCAGTTTTGTGCGTTTTTTGGCAGTTTTTTGCCATTTTTTTCGCCATATTTGGCATGTAAACGTGCTGCCCATCTGGCAAGCCTTTTCCGCCAATGGGGCAACCATATTGTGCAAGAGGTAGGAGGCAGCACCTGTTAGGCTACGTTTTTGTGGGGCTTGGCCCACAAAAACGGAGCCTAGCGGCCGGCGCTGGCGCCGTTGCTCCCGTGTTTTCATGGTTTTCTCCTTCTCCGCCTTTGAATGGTCTTTTTGCCTTTGTGCTCCTTGTCCTCCCCGTTCTCATCTGAGCACCCATGCGACCCCACCTCGTGCAACTTTCCCCCGCTTGTTCAAATCCCCCCCGCAGGGGGCTGGCTTCTGTGGGGGTCGGGGTGTTGGGGGCCCCTGACCCCGCGCCAGAAGCAGTGACCAACTACTACGTTACGCGACCCCCCCCCCCTGGAAGACAGCCCTTCTCAAAACCCCGCAATGCAGCCCCTTAAAATGATCGCAATGGAATTCTAAGAACGCGACTTTTCTTCTTTTTGGCCGATGATGGTCGTTTTGGTGAATTAGGACTGTTTTAAGCAGTTTTTCGGGCAGTCTCCGAAAATTCCGGGCTGAATTCCGTATTGGCTCTTGCTTGCGAAGTTACATCATGTTGTAGCCCCTTAAAATGACCGGCTCGGGCCAAAACGTCAGAAAAGCAACCTAATTGGCCAAGTCAGGTACCTTTTTGATGATTTACGGTCAATTTTACGCGTTTTTTGGCAGTTTTTTGCCATTTTTTTCGCCATATTTGGCATGTATACTTGCTGCCCATCTGGCAAACCTTTTCTGCTAACGGGGCAACCATATTGTGCAAGAGGCAAGAGGCAGCACCCGCTAGGCTACGTTTTTGTGGGGCTTGGCCCACAAAAACGGAGCCTAGCGGCCGGCGCTGGCGCCGTTGCTCCCGTGTTTTCATGGTTTTCTCCTTCTCCGCCTTTGAATGGTCTTTTTGCCTTTGTGCTCCTGGTCCTCCCCGTTCTCATCTGAGCATCCGTGCGACCCCACCTCGTGCATCTTTCCCCCGCTTGTTCAATTCCCCCCCGCAGGGGGCTGGCTTCTGTGGGGGTCGGGGTGTTGGGGGCCCCTGACCCCGCGCCAGAAGCAGTGACCAACTACTACGTTACGCGACCCCCCCCCCCTGGAAGACAGCCCTTCTCAAAACCCTGCAATGCAGCCCCTTAAAATGATCGCAATCAAATTCTAAGAACGCGACTTTTCTTCTTTTTGGCCGACGATGGTCGTTTTGGTGAATTAGGACCGTTTTAAGCAGTTTTTCGGGCAGTCTCCGGAAATATGGGGCTGAATTCCCAATTGGCTCTTGCTTGCGAAGTTACATCATGTTGTAGCCCCTTAAAATGACCCGCTCGGGCCAAAATGTCAGAAAAGCAACCTCATTGGCCCAATCTGGTGCCGTTTTGACGATTTACGGTCAATTTTGTGGGTTTTTTGGCAGTTTTTTGCCATATTTGGCATGTATACTTGCTGCCCATCTGGCAACCCTTTTCTGCCAATAGGGCAACCATATTGTGCAAAAGGCAGGAGGCAGCTCCCGCTAGGCTACGTTTTTGTGGGGCTTGGGCCCACAAAAACGGAGCCTAGCGGCCGGCGCTGGCGCCGTTGCTCCCGTATTTTCATGGTTTTCTCCTTCTCCGCCTTTGAATGGTCTTTTTGCCTTTGTGCTCCTTGTCCTCCCCGTTCTCATCTGAGCACCCGTGCGACCCCATCTCGTGCAATTTCCCCCCGCTTGTTCACCTCCCCCCCCATGGGGGGCTTTTAATTGGGGGGCCGGGGAATGGGGCCCCGCCCCCCTCTAAAAGCAGTCCTTATGCCATTATATACAATCCGCGCGCCGAAACGAAACATATTCCAAAAGTGTACGATGCAGCCCCTCTAAATGACCGCCTCAAAGAGCTGATTCGCGCCGTCATATTTGTTTCGATTGATCATGGCTGTTTTGCAAAGTTAGGACCTTTACAAGGATTTAACTTCTTTACCAGCATCCACTAATTCCATATAAGCTAGGGATGCGATTTAAAGGTGCACCAGCAAAGTTGAGGTGCCGAACAACACCATATATAAACCACAGGCCCCAAATCTCAAGAAATCTATTTGACATATTATTTATTTGCTGTGCACGCGTGCATTTTGCAGTCGCCGGCATTTGCGATCTTTCATTTTGACTGTGCAAAGTGAAATCGGGCTACAATGCACTAAATTTCGATCTAAGACGAGATTTATAAATGGGTCTGAAAGCCTCATGTTGCTGTTCAATCGAGAAACCGCCGTCGCTTTGTTTTAGCACCGCTCTTCGATTTGACGGTTTTCAGCGCCCTGAGCCGCCTTATTAAGCTCAAAAATGGAAAGAACCCCCCCAAATTGACCAAAATTGCCCTTGATTTCGTCAAAATCCGATACAATAGGCCCGAGTTATGAATATGTCAATTTTATGCTATTTGCACCCTCTATCGCTAATCTTGCCCAATGCACCCTCCCTGTCCTTGCGCTGCTAGCTTAAACATAAGGCAAAGGAGTGTTTTTGCGTTTGTTTGTCACCGCCCGGCTCCGTTTCCGACATAGAAAAGTGACCCGAAAATGGCTAACAACGTAATAAGGCTTTTCTTTTGATGGTGCTTCGCACCAGCAAAGGAAAAGCCACACCAAGCACGAAAGACGAAGGATTCATTTAACCTTACTTTTCCACACCCTCCGCAACATATCATGTATCATTGCTTCATTGAAATTTCCTCAACGAGCTCATCTTTCTTTGTTATAAATACGTGATCATGCACGTGCATATCGTGCAATCTGAATCCCTCGTCCGACAGATACCCTTCGGAGGCGATCACAGCCCGCACACTGCCCTTCCCCATCTCGTGGAGCCCCCCTCCGCTTGTTTTTGATGAGGAAAATGTTTTATTTGCTGAAATACAACCAATCCAGGATAACCCAAGCCAGAGATAAACAAGTAGAAGAAAATGGGGATCAAAGCATGAAGGGCTGCAGTCACAAAGAGTTAGATAAAGAAAACTATCAACATTAGACCACAGCAATTAGCATACATTGCAACTCAGGATGAAATATTTTACATGTTTGAGAAAAACTGATTGAAAAACTGCCCCAAGGGCTCACTCTCATCCACAGTGCCATCTTGACATGTGCACTCTTTGTTTTTGGGTCCCATAGGTGCTGAGGTGGCATGGCATGTGGCGATGAGGTCACTGCCATGTCACATGGGATATTCCTACTTAGCTAGGCTGACCAAGAGTTGAACCCAGGACCTCTCAAAAAGAGGTGCCCAGCCCCCTACGGTGCATACCACTAGAATAGCTAAGAATTCATGAGCAAACATAGATAAATTCATAGGCTCTGCCTTCAGTATATCGGTGCCTCAGCAACCCAGGAAAAGATGTTTTAGTGCCTATAGCTTGGGGATAAAGGGGTCCACACCACATCCTGATTTAGTGTTTGGTTTCAGAGGTCAAAATGTGTTATCACCACTTTTTGTTGGGCCAATACTAAGATAAAAATGCCTGTGTGCTTAGAGCACCTCTAATACAACTAACATATACCGTAAAGCATTGTAAAAGTAGTTTTTCTTACTCGAGGTGTTGTCATCAACATGGCGCTGTAAACAATGACTACATGCCCCGCAGTGATATCTTTTTGCGTCTATGGGGACATGAAGGCACGTACTAGAATGATACCTATGTGCTTCGCGGTCATATGTTATAGGGGGTGTGAGGTGTAGGTTCACAACGCACGCCTTGGGATGATGACGATAAGCCTTGGGGTGATATGCTATAGAGTCTGTCAGCATGAACACCGGCCTAGAATTGATGACCACATGCCCGATATGACACAATCCTTGTGTGGTGTAAGACGTCAACACACACCATGAAATGTTGCCTACATACCATGTTATAGTATACGGTATGCAAGGTGTAGGACATCAATATGGGCCGTCAAATGATGACCACATGCCTTGCGGTGATACATTATGGGGTATGTAAAGTGTAAGACATCAACTGGGGGCTTGGAATGGTCAGTACGTGGCCTGCAGTGATATTTTACATGGTCTTTGGAGTGTACGATATCAACGCAGGCCTTGAAACAAGGACTGAACCTCAGCCAGGAGTGGCGAAGGCCCACCCTCCACCAACACCAGAGGACCCCAGCCAGGAGTGGCGGGGAGCCACACCAAAGACCCTCAGCCGGGAGTAGCGAGGGACCACCCGCCGCCACCGGCGGCGAGCCGCACCCAGGAGTGGCGGGGACACGCACACAACCAACTCAGCCAGGAGTGGCGAGGAGCCGCTCCCCCACCACTGCCACCCCACCCGACCCAGGAGAGACGGGAAACCCACCACCAGAAACCACACAGCGAAAGGGGGGGCGGGACAAAATGGGCCCACGGGAAACGCAGGCGACGGACCCAACCTCAGGGGTTTGGACGCCCCCCCGGTGACCGTATCGGCCCCACCTGACCACACGCAATTAGGTGGGATACGCCCGGGACCGTTGGTCAGCGGCCGGCGGTGGCACCGGCCTGGATGGGTGACCAATGGGCCTGCCCAAGAGCACTCCCCACGGCACGTACTGCGGTTCAGGCCCAGCGAGGGGCTGCGGGTAGGGCACACCGTCCCCACAAGCACTCCCCTGCGACCCACAATGTACCCGACCCCCGTGTGGGGAACGGCTGGAGTACCCCGCTACGGAGCAGGTCCATTTGTACCGAGCGGGTACAAAAATGGACGGCCCGTACAACAGAGTTACACCCTGACAGGCGGTTGCAGGCATCGGCCCCCCCAAGGGGAAACACCAGGGCAAGGGACCCGAGCCAGCGTCAAGGACACCCCCCTCCACCCACGCAGCCCCACCGCACACCCACCACAGCCCGGGTAGGCCCGGGCAAGGCACCATGGGAACAGCGCCCCAAGCGACGCGGCATAGAGAAAGAGGAGGGAGGGCACGGAGAGGAAGCGGCGAGCGAACACACCACCACCAGCAGACCCCAGCCAGGGGTGGCGGGGAACCACACACGGGTTCCACGGCCAGGGCGGAAGAGGGGCCACAACACACAGCCCCGGCACCAACACAGAGCCGCCAAACCAAGCCCAGAGACGCGAGGACAGGAACCCAAACGCACCACCAACACACCGCACGCACGCCCGCGCGCGCACACAACACACACCGCCACAGCCGCCACCAACATGAGCCCCACAAACGCACACAACAAACCAAAGCGCGAGCACCGCGCGCACCACAAACGCACACAACACAGGAAAACCCAAAGAACAAGAACCCAGCAACCCTCCGCCACGAGAGCTGCAGGGCTGCCAGAAGTACCACTAGGACACAAGGGTAGACCAACCACCACCACCCACCAAGCCCTCAGCCAGGAGTGGCGAGCGCCCACACCCAGCAACAACCAACGACCAACCACGCCCGAACCCACACCCAGGACCAGTAATAGCAACACTCACACCAGCAGCGCCACCAACACCCAAACCAAAACCACCCAAACCAAACGACACAACACCCTCACCAGCAGAAACACCAGGAGCCAACAGAGACACCGGCGGCAAAGACACCCAGTACATCAAAGACGGCAACCTCACCGTCGGCAACACCAGCAACCCCAGCACCCAGCACAACACCTAAGACACCCTCGCCAACATCAAAGCAACACAAGAAGCCATCAAACACCAGCCAATGACCACACCCGCGCCAGCCACTGACCGCGCCCAGAGCTGCCACTGCCAGCATCCACACCATCGGAAACACCAACACCACCAACAATCATGCCGGCACAACACCCTCACCATCACCATCACCGGCGGCGCCGCCGTCCTCACCAACGCCTACCACACCTACACACACCAACACCTGGTACAACACCTACAGCACCCAAGCCAACGGCATCAACAACACCATTGCCACCACCCCACCATCAGCATCGCCACCGGCAACCTCCGGCATCAGAGGCAACCAACGCCACCACAACCGGTAAACCAACAAACCACCAAGCCTCTGCCAGAAGAGGCAAAGGCACACGCCAAGAACCATCAACAACAACACCCTCGCCACCAAAGCAACCAACAAGACCATCCATCAGGACCACCAGAACCAGGACCATCCACCACACCGTCACCAGCGGCACCCACACCACCGGCGCCACCAACACCAGCCTCAACCACGACATCACCTGGGGCATCGCCTGCAACACCCTCACCAACGGCATCACCAGCGGCCCACACCACCTACTGCACTACTTCCGTGTCAGAGCCAAGGGAACCAGCCAGCGCCCGCCCGGGAATAAAGGCAGCACACCCCTGAACACAAGCCACTGACCGTCCAAACACGGACCCACACACACGAACCAGCAGCAGCATCAGCAACATGAGAGACGCCGTAACCCATAGAATCGCCTGCAACGGTCTCGCCACCGGCATCACCAACAGCACCACTGACAGCGCCACCTCAGCGACAGCAACCCGGAGCGTCAACGACAGCCACCACGGCGACACCACCCAGTACAACGCCTGCAACACCATCGGCATCAACGACACCAAGGGGGGCCCCGCAGGCACGGCAAACACCGCCAGAGCAAACACACCGGCCGGCAACGCCCACGGGAACCTTCACCAGGGGTTCCACCCCCACTGCACCGTCAGAACACCACCATCCACCAGGGCATCACCTACAGCGCCCTGGTCATCGGCATCACCGGCGGCGCCAACACCCGGAGCTCCGCCGGCGGCGCCCTCACCAACAACGTCACCAGCACCAGCGACAGCGGCAACACAGCAACACCATCACCCACCCACAGCATCGACACCCTCGACCACAACCGGTGCAACATTTACAACTACAGACCCATAGACAGCCGAAGGAACTACCCCAACACCAGAGACAACTGGCACCCCCAGGACTGCAAGCCAACCAAACACCAGCCACGAGTGGCACGCCCGGAACCGCCGACCACCCAAGCGCAGGCGACGCCCAGCACCAACACCAACAACACCCACACCATCAGACCACCACGAGACATGCCGACAACCAAGTATCACCTGTGCCAACCCTCACCGTCGGCAACACCAGCGACGCCAACACCCACGGCACTATCCACACCACCGCCAACCCCACGAACGACGTGCCAAGGTACGTCAGCTACAACACCCCTACCGTCACCACCACGACCCCGGCACAGAGTAACATCTACGGCGCCCCGACCGTCGGCGTAACCAAGGACGCCAGCAGGGCTGGCAAACAAACGCCACCTGCGCCAGGCACTGGGCCCCCAGCAAGGGGTAGCAAGAGCACACACTAAACCCACCAACATCAACGCCAGCGGCACCGCAGGGCAACACACCGCCTACCTACAACAGCCTCACCATTCGCATCACCGCCCGCAGCACACACATCACGCGGAGCATCGTCAACAACCACCCCGTGCAGCACAAACAACCACAACAACACCATCACATCCACCACCCTCACCAGCAGCGACACCAGCGGCACCCTCCGCCAGGACTGGCGAGGAGATAAGCCGACAACGCGGAGCCGCACCCAGTGCCCGTGGCACCCTCACCATCGGAGCACCACCACCGGCACCAACCCCCAACACACCACCATCACCGTCACCAACGCCACCGACGCCTGACACGACAACCACACAGCCCGTACGAACAGCATCAGCCGAACCGTCACCGACACCACCTGCACCAACCTCACCAGCGGCATAGCCCGGTTAAACACCTGCGACCGCGAACCGCAGGCACTAACAATCAGGACATCGCCGACAACACTCCCGGCCAACAGCCGCGGCGCCCTCAACAACACCACGGAAAGCAGCACCATCAACCGATTGCCACATCACCCTCACAAACCACCTGGATACAGGTCCCCATCCCATCCCCCCTCCCATGAACGACAGCGGCATCGCCTACACCCCCCACCATCTGCACAACCAGCGACACCATCACGAACACCAACCGAAACACCGGCGACGGCAGCCTCACCAACAATCGGGACCCCAACTACCACTGCCACCAGCGCCACCACCACCAATCACGCCACCCACCGTCGGCGCCGGCCACGAACGACGACAACGCCGCACCCTAAACCACACCTGAACCCAAAACCTGCAGCAACACCCGCGGTAACCCCACCAGCGACATTACCCTCCACCAGGAACGGCCACCCAACTCCGACAGGGCCAGAAGACGATGATCAGCACAAGCAGGAAACCCAGCCCTTAGCGCTCACAACAGCCGAAAGACCTCCCGCACCCGGACCCGCACCCAGCAGCAGCACCTACGCCCACCCACCATTAGTGTCAACGACAACTGGGAACACACCAACAACGCCCTCGCCGTCAACGCAACCAACCTGGATGAACTAACGTCCACATCACTGCCACCACCGCATGCACGCCGTCTGCATCACTACCAGCACACCCAGCCGGGCCGTCATTGGCACCGCCGCCCATGGCACCTCCTGCACTCACCAGCGCCACCACCACCCCGCGCAAAGCCAGGAGCCTGGCATCGCCAACGACCTCAACGAACGTCGACACCACCCACACAACCACCACCGGACGGGGTCAACCCACAGACTAAGAACAGCTCAACCACCATCAACCAGTACACCACCCGCGACACCCCACCGTCGCCAACACCACCCTCACCACCACAGCACCTAACACACCTCCATCGCCGGCGGCGACATCGGCCACACCACCCGTCATCTACAGCACCCTCGCCACCACCGCCAAGTCCGGCCCACATACGTTACGCCCCCAGTGACCACAGACAACACCCTCACCATAGACGCCACCGGCAACACCACATACGCCCCATACGTCACCCTCGCCATCACCAACCGAACCACCACCCTCACCATCAGTGTCCACGACACCACCAGAGGCACCAACACCACCGGCGACAGCGACAGCGACAACAGTGACTGGCTGACCCACCAACGTCACCATCAACTAACGCGATCCCTGCGCCAACCTCACATACACTAACGCCTATACCGCCCTCACCAACGGGACCGCAAGCGGCTTAATCATCCACTCCAACACCCACACCACCCTAACCACCAACATCACCACCACCCCCCAAGGGTCAGGGCTCCCGGGGAACGGAACAGCAGAGCGGGCACACCACCACCCGCACGCGTCGCCCACCCTATCGTACACCGCTCCGCAACACCGCAGCCACACCGCCCCCCCGCTTCCCCCGACAGGATGTGCCCTGCAGCCCACTGCTGGGACGACGACTACGATGTCCTTCCGGCCATCCAACACCTACTGGCAGCCACGGCCCCGCGCCCACAAGCCCACCAGCAACCCGCGGAACCGCAGGAGCCCGACCACCCCATGCCACCAAGCTCCATATCCCCCGCGTCCACCGCAGACCAGAACGCGGAACACCAGCGAGAGGAGCCCGACCACGCCGTAACGCCCCCACCGCCCCCCCCCCCAAAGGACATCTACGCCACACTGGCCGGCAGCCTAGCCCCCATGGACGCCGAGCAGTACTACTAGTCCATCCAACGAGACCTCCCAGCGGACCACGCGACCCTACAGGGGTGGAAGCAGGAGAAAGGGAACAACAACCAGTGGGGCACGGCGGAAGACCTTCTCTGGGAAGACACCTGGAGAGGCACCATGGACGCATTCCTGGAAGCGACAGCCAAAACCTACCCCCGCCCGCCCGGAAACACCAGGCACGGCCTCCACGCCCTCCTAGCATTCCACAGCTGGAAACACGCCACACCATCACCCTCCACCCCCTCGACCACAATCCACACTGATGGATACCTGAAGACGACGCCACCATCGCCATCACCATACAGCAAAACCCCCAGAGCCCAGAGGAGTACCATACAACCTGGAACGCTCCGGCACCCCACCCCCCCCGCCTCCCCCATCCTCCCAGACATCTTCGCCGCCATCAGCGCAGAACTGCAAGAAGCGAGAGCCCGTCAACAAACGGACGACCAGATGCCCCAGGCACTATCCCCAACAACCACAAAGCAAAGCCCCTGCACATAGCCCCTCACCCACCCCATCACCACAATGGAACTCCCCCCACAGCACCGCACCACCCCGGAACGCAACGGGTGTCGCAGCCTGCCACGGGAATGGGCGGTCCACAACGGCACACTCCGATGGGACGAAATCACACCGGTGCTCCAGACCATCCGCCTCCACTCGATCACCGAACCCACCACCACCTGGACACTACCAACGGACCGCCACCACCTCCTCTTCACCGTCCAAGGGGATGCCACCGTCACACCGGCCAACAGAGGGAGACCCCATAACAGCAGCCCCCACTCACTCCGTCCACATACCCCTGCAAGCATCGTCGTCACATATGGCGGTACATCCGGGTCCCACCCCATGGCAAGGCATCGTCATCACCTACCCCACCCCCAACGACCACACAGACACCCAGCAGCAACGGTGGGAGGACATCTGTTGGGACCTCCTCCAGGAACACCTAGGGCTCACACACACCCACCACACCCTCCACCCGGTGCGAGGAGTAGGCCAAGCACCACACGGCCTACACACCCCGGGGTTGTGGGCGTACGCCACACCCATAAACCCACAAGCAGCGGAGGACATCAAGACCGCGCTTCCTGTAAGCCCAGATCCAGACCACACACCGCAACACCCAATGAGGCTACACCATATGGTGGGCATATGAAGACCACGACACCCTCACCTCCCCACCAGCCCCCCCCCCCCTAGACACCAACACCACCCCCAAGGTAGGGGCCCCAGAAACCTGGAGCACGCAATACCTGGTCGAAACCAAAGTGGCGCCCCACGCGAAAGCCCAACAAAAGCCCCCATCGCCGGAACCACTCCACCCCCCACTCAAACTGGACACGATGGAGCACGACGAATGGGCGAACCCACTACATCATCCCCCACACCACCACCCGCAAGAACGACGCCGCCAGCATCAGGCGGGCCAGGAGGGGGCGTGATGGTGGGTGGGGTGTGAGAGGTCCGCTCGTGTTGTCCACGTGTACAGGGTGGTCGCGGCTGCGCCCTCCGCTTGTATGGTGTATCGCTCGTCGTGTCGGCAATGGGTGACGAGGACCTTGGGGGCCGTCAGCTCATACACCTGCGTGGTGTGGGGGCGGTGGCGGGTGATGGTGACCCTTCCACACGGCAGACCGCCCCAACAAGAAGCCCAAGCACACAGGCGTACACACCCCCGCCAAGGAGGCCCAGCACCGACACGATGCAAGGCGCAAGGCCTGCACCCTCCACGACGACCGCACCATCCCCCGCATCAGCGCCCCCCCCGGCCAGAGTGTCTGATGCCAACCACAAAACGCACCATCACAGGCATCATCACGGACTGCCTGAACCCAGCGGCGTCACGGGCAGATGCCGTGTGGATCAGCGAAGGGCGCTCCCACACACGCGCGGTGGCGCGCCTCAACAACATCCAGCCCCAACAACTCCAGCGCGCCGTCGGACCCTTCGCCGTGCACATCACCCCGTACGGCATCAACCACCCCCGCTGTGAGCACCATGACCCGCCCTGCTCCAGCCCGTGCACCTCGTCCCTGCGCCAACAGCTCCCAGCCCCCATTATCACGGGCAAAATGTACCTGGTGACCGTACCGGGGGACCGGGGCATATACATCGTGCCCAACAGGTCCAGGGAACACGCCATCCCCCTCCACAGAGTGGAGTCCCTCGCCCTGGGCCGCCCCCACCAAAACACCAACACCAGCACATCCTAGGGGACAAACGGGCGCAGGCGTCAGACTGGGGAAAAAAGGCCCACCAACGCGCCCTGGCCCACATCACCGTCCATCCCACAGCCCATCTACCAAAGGACATCGGCACGGAGCGACACATCGTCCTGGAGGGGCAAGCCCACCACATCATCACCGCCGCTCTCTACAGCCTCGCCGCCCTGTAACCGCACTCGGTTATGGGGTGTTTCTGGAGAAGGCTCTATGGCGGCGCATGTAGAGACAATTGGCGTGGATGTGGGGAGTTCTGTTTTGTTGAGATATTGCTGTTTTGAGGACTTGAGTAGTGGCGGTTGATATTTCCACCTCAGGAACATGATAAGAGATTATGAGTAACACAACGTTTAAAATGAAGTCCACGAAAATACAAACAGACAAGGCACAAAGCAATAGCTCGAATGTGTGAACAAGTCCCGGCCTCCAAGTAATTCTTAGAACTCCGTAGTCGCCATCAGGCAATACATGGGCCTACAACACCCCTGAGGGGCAAAGGGTAGGGATGCTAAGCGTAATACCCAAGCATGCAGGCATGTATGCATATCACTGCGTCAAAGCAATGGTTCATCTCATAATTTCAGTGTATCGTGCAACCCAAGTCAATATACTGCATGCGCGTGCGACACGTCGTGCAACCATAAGCGACAGTGGCGCCTGAAGCTGGCACACAGATACATGGCTGGAGGACAGAAATAATGTGCGAAAAAATGTCGGTATATGCGGGTGAGAAAAGGGATCAAGTGAACATTCTGCGGCTCTGCTGTGGTTGTGGGGTCTGTGGGGTCTTTGCCTGCTGTGGTTGTGGGGTCTGTGGGGTCTTTGCTGCAGTGCTGCCACGGCAGTACTTACACCCCCCTGCTAAGGGTGGACTCAGGGTTCAGCCTGATACCCGGCAGCTAAGACCCACCAAACAAAAACGTGGATCTCTTGTCTCTCCGAACGAGTACAAGTCAGCCCTACTCCGGCAAGAGTAACTAGTTGCGTGTTGCCGCACGTCAACCGGCTTGTGTCCATAATGCAATGGCTAATTCAGACGCAGGTAGTGTGCAGAGCTAAAGTGGCGTGGAGTGGTGTCCGCTGTGGTATCACCTATCAGCGCGAGACCCTGGTAATACCTATGAGTCCCCAGACAAGAACAAAGTGGACACTGTGGCACAACCTATCAGTGTTTGTGATCTGAGTCGCCAAACAGAAGTAGACTTGTCGGAAGAAAACTGGATTGTATGGGTCGCCGATATACAGCAATTGAGTGGGTTAATCCTCTGCTCAACTACCATCATGGTCACTTCTTCAAGTCATGTGTCATGTGTCGTGGGCCTGGCCAGCCACAAAAGGCGCCGTTCAGTGCAAAAAAATGTGTCATGTGTCATGTGAACTATCATTCTTGCACTGAGCGTGGATGGTGAAAGATGTGAAAGGTTGTTACCAAGTTCTGACCATTCGTAACTCACTTACACGCAAATGAAACAGTGAGTGCTTCTGCAACACTTCTGGTGTTTGAGATGAGTATGGCAAGGCCATGGACCTAGTGCCTAATTTCGTCGCTTGGGTGGGCGCGTTTCTGCGCTCAATTCCTGACAAATTCGTACTTACTTTAGAGACCTGGGAACTCGTGGCTCATACACTTTGAAGTCACATACAAGGATGGAGCAAACATACAACTAGGTTAATTGGCGTCCACTGTGAGTGCTCTATAGACTCTCACTAAGTTGACTTGGGGCGCTCTGATACATGGGCTTCACTCAAATGGGTATATATAGGGGTCGTAGATGGTGTATTCTGTAAGTGTATGAGTGCAAGTGTGGAAGTGTGTCCTTCAGGTTCGCTCTGGCGAAGGAGTTGACTGCACACGAGCAGCCAAAATAGGCTGATTGACTTGAAAAAGTGATGGATGATCACAAAGATGAAATTCTCTCAAAGAGTGAAAAATGACCAAAATCGACCCAAAACTCACCTCGAAAACACCCAGGCGCACTCGGAGTGCCCCAGCAGCGCCGTGGCGAACGACGGAGGGCGTCGCCACGCGTCGCAGGTGTCGCTTGCGACCGATCCTGCCAAAAATGGCACATTTGGCCAGAAAGAGGCCAAAAAGGTCTAAAAACCCAAAATGGGCCAGGATGAAGCCCTGAAACTGGGCAAGACGCTGGAAGAGAGCCGTCGACACACAATACCAGTGTCGACGAGTGCCACGAACGCACTCGCGCGTCGAAAAGCTACGACAAGCGTCGCCGACAGAAAAAGAGAGCAAAATTTGAAAATTTGCAAAATTGAAGAATTGAAACAGAATTAGCTGCTACAGGTGGCGCAGGACAGTCAAACGCTGTCAGCGCAGCGTAGAGCGTCACGTTGTGAGCGCCGTAACGTTGTCCGAGCGCGTCGCCAGGGAACAGGGACTCTGATTCGCAACAAAATATCAAAATCCAACTTCAAACTTCAAAATTGCTTCAAGAACACCAAAATGAGAGAAACAAACACCTTGTGGACCTGTACTGTACTCCCCAAATTCCAACAAAAGGTAACAAACCAGGACTTCGTTCATTTGAATACGATGTCTCCACTGGAAGGGCAAACAGAACGACGGTGGACAGTTGACCTTGTAGGAACAATAAAACAAACCAACAAACAGACCAAGACCTGGACAAATCAAACATGTGAAGTACAACATATGGGACATCAGGACAGTTCAAAAAAGGCCACATCTGACAGTCGAGGGTGAGGCATTTATATATAACTCAAAACTAGTCGAAGCTTGAATAAATTTACAGTCAGTCAGGCACTGGAGTCAAAATTTCAAGTGAAGCTTGTTCCCTCAAGGACCTAGAAAATCATGGTGTGTGGAGCGTTATTTCTTTTATACAGGAAGGAGGGACCAAGTTAAAAACTGTCCAACCTAGCAAGCAGGAAGGTGCTCAGGAAGGGAGTAAAGGGACAGTAGCACTTTGCAAATAGCTCCAAAGCAAATGAATTGAAAGCCAACTCAAAGGAAAAATAACTTGAGCTTCGCATCCTATCTCTGCCCTGTGGCACCAACCCAATGGTTCAAACTTCTCGTAAGTCCAAAAGAAAGGTTCCAGATTGTTATACCCAACAAGAAGCTTTGGCAATGCGAATCAGGGCAGCCAAAGGTGACTCCTTTTTTTACAAAGCATGGCATGTTATAAACCATTACATCCACATGGAGGCTCAACCTTCGGAGAGTATCACAGGTTAACCTTCAACCTTCAGAC